>DWMZ01000069.1:0-41746 GCA_018249855.1 Eueides tales michaeli
TATATATATATATATATATATATATATATATATATATATATATATATATATATATATATATATATATATATATATATATATATATATATATATATATATATATATATATATATATATATATTTCAAAGCTTACACGAATCTCCCAAAAATTCAATAATTATTAAAACACATCTTTGTGCTGCGTTCGATTCTAATAAAATAAGATCATCATTCTAATTAATAGATCAAATATATGTAAGTGTGGAAAACTTACTATTTCCATGGATTATATTTTGAATGAACTCTTCACCGTCATTATGTTTATTTATCTGTGGAATAGTATATATATTTCTTTCCTGGTAAGTTTCTTTTATTAATATAGCATATATCGACATAAAGAAAAGTATCAACAACATTTGTTATGGCAAATTTTTCGCAAAGCAATAAAAATAGCTGAGAATCGTTGTATACATTTTTTATTACGTTGAACAATTTAAAACTGTAACATAATATGATTTACAAAACGATTCAAGTTTTGTAAATGAAAAAATCTTATGACAATCCGTTTCAAGAAAATATTTATTAAAAGTACCTATTCGCATTATTAAGCTTTTCCTCCATGATATTAGAGTTGTAGAGTTTATATTTTTATAAGTGATAACGTGTAAGTGTATACGTACTGTACAATTATAAAATTATATAAATTGTATTATTTGAAATCATAATAAACAGTAATTATTTCTTAATTACATAGATAACATTATTGCTTACAGTTTTTTTATGATTAAAAAGAGGAATCTGTATATCTACATTTAACATTATTTGGGAATATGAAGCTTGTCGTGATGTACGGACACAAGCGTGCGACACACGTAAGAGTTTATTTTGTGTACACGCCACAGATTGTGGGTCTCATCGCTACTTGCGGAAATAAAATATTTTCAATTCTTTGTTTTCTTAACAAGACAAAGTGTGGCGTTAAGTTCCAACACTTAACACGTGTCTTAATGGGCATGAAGTGATTCTAATTTCTCTCCGCCTGTCATGAGCGAGACATAGTGTGAGGCTGAAACTAAAGAAAATCTTCAAACTATTCAAAATGTTAACATTAGATATAAGTCATTATAATGAATCGCAATCGAGTATTTAAAAATAAAATATCCGGTAGCTAAAGCGAAGCGAAGCCACGAGCAGGTCGCTAGTATTATATAATTCGTATGTAAATTATATCTTTTTATCCGCAGTTTAACTAATGATGTCAATCTATTTGGCATATAGCATTGTAAAACATATTATAAGTAGATACATTAATTTATAAATGTCATTGCCTCCAAACTCTTTCCAATTGGCGAAAGAGTTCTTGACAATTGTTTTGTTGAGCACGGGATAAAAATATATTCTGAGACAAGTGGCCTAGAATGAAGGAATTTTAATAAATATATTTCCACATGTGACATAACTGAAACATGTTTTTGGACCCAGCCAAACTTCTGGGATTTATCTAAAACAGAAAAACAAGGTCGCAGTACGTAACGTTATATTATTGTCTAGTCGGACATAAGCTTTAATATAGGAAGAATTACGTCTCACAAAGGCCAAAATTAAGCGAAGTACCATGTTTTATTATTTGTAATATTATGAAACATTACATTTGAATATTATTTTTATTATATGAAAGTTATAAAATTATCCAACTGATAGAATTCTCATATTAATAATAGAGTAGTAATAGGTGCACTTTTTTAAATATTCTTGGCTATAACTTATTAATTGGCTTATAAATTGGCTGTTATGTTAGTCATATCAAAACTATAAAACTTTGTTATACTTTTCTCGAGCCTTCTGTCAACAATTAAAGTATTCTCTTTCAGTAGTGCATCTTAATAATGATTTTATGTGTAAAAATATTGTAAATTAGAAGACTTTATTTGATTGAACACAGTAATCTCGGCAACTATTGGTTTTTAAACCAGCTTAGTCATCTGTATACTAGAGAAATATTTTTATATTACAGTGCTCAATTATCGAGAAAAGATGTAGATGTTCATCATGATACGACTATTAAAAAACTAGTAAACATAAGAACAGTTGTGCTTTGCGTATATCGTGAAGATACGGAATATTTATGTGTAATGGAATTTTTCACCTTTAAAATACTAAAAAAAACATGCCATATGTCAGGTTAATGGCTTGATTGGATTTCAAGAAGCGCGGTTTCAAATTCAGTTACGCTTACTAATTTTTATACGGGTTTTAAATAAATATCCTTTTTTAAGGGTGGATTATGATTTTAAAAATAAAATAAATAATCTTAAAAATAAAAAAAATGTGTACTGTCATTTATTTAGATTAATGTAGCTTTTTATAGGATATAAATAGAAAATTCTTTAGATTTACATCTATAGAATAAATATATTTTTTTGTGCTAGATAGCCCATATACCAAACTATTAACGTATAGTACCTAAATTGATGCACGTTAATATTCGATATACACCCACATCTTCGGTCATAGATAATGTGTTTTTACAATGTGTCATGTATCATTCTGACCTCTTAGTTATTTTCTTTCGTTCATTTTGGACTGGCGCAGAAACAAGTTAGTTTAATAATATAGAATAAAACAATAGGGTAATAAGGTTGCTTGACTATTATGGTAATTATAGAATGGTTCGTAATGCTACCGTAAAAAGTAATTTTTCGGATAATTTAAAGTAGTAAGTTAATTTCAAGTAAAAAATATATTGTTCTAAAGTTCCATTTATGAGTTGCCGCCTTTTCAATTTTTATTTTTAGCATAATGCACTCAATGAAGAAGATCTACCGATTAAGTAACTGCGGTGACACAATATAATTACATAGAAATGCTATATAAGATAATTCATATCGGTAGCTGTTTGATTAATATTTATTTGTACTGCTATTGTTGTATAGGTAAATACAAATCATATATACATATGTATTTCCTACAATACAACATTGATCACTATTTATTTCACGTGATTTATTTGTTTGTATATCAAATGTTTAAGGTGTGCCAACGAAGTATGTAGAGAAGTATATTGAACATCAACAGAAAAGATACGTAGGGTAAGTAGTTAAAAGATATTATGCCATAATACGTCTTTAACTCTTGTAATTTTCCTGATGTTGGTAGCTCTCCTAATTAATAAGCGGATTAAAAAGCAAATGCACAGGACATATGATGATGACATAAATTGAGAAATGGACGGAACCGTACCTCAGAGATGGAAACTGTAAAAGGGACAGACAAATAAGACGAGCTACTCAAACATTGGAGAAGGCTAATTCACCAAAAGAGATAATTGGAGGAAGTTGAAGGAGCCCTATGTATGCCTGACCCATAAAGAAGGAATGGAAAATAAATTAAGTTAGATATATTATAATAGAAAGCTAAATAAATGAGCTCATTATACGCGTAGAAATTCGCAAATAAAGTTTAGCTTTAATAGTTTTAATGAAAAATAATTTGGTGGTTAATAATCTTAATCGGAATCTTCGATCAAAACGAAAACCTAAGTAAAAAAAATAAGTTCTCCAAATTAATACGTATGTTGTCCAAATAAAAAAATTAGGCTTGGGAGCAACATATAGGCTACCTTTTATTCCGAAATTTTCGCGAAATCGTAATTTAAGTGGCAGAAACTGCATTTGCTCTGAGCGTGTATCTAGTACACGGTACTGTTATGTATTTAAAATAACTAAACATTTTTTTGATTAAATAAGACAATTTTGAAAGTAAAATTTAACTCCCAAAAGATATAAATTATGATGTCTCTGTATCTACACATATTATTTATACATATAAATTAAATTGAAGTAACTCTGCGATTTGAATATAGCCATGTTTTTCCGAGTGTTAGTTATATACACGATATTGTAACATAAACAAACACACATAATTTATATGTCATCAATACCAAATGTTATTTACTTCATAATGTGATGGTATTTTCAAAACATAAGTTACACAAAGGAAGGCAATTTTGATTGATAAAAAATACTGGACAGTAAAACAGTCGTGACGTAGTGGGACAAAGTCCGACTATATACGAACGAACCTCCTCTTTTTCTGTGAAATCCAGCGATGAATTTCACCAACGAATAGAAATAATCTCTTTAAATTTTGCTCTGAACATGAGTAATAACATGTAATAAATAAGTTGTGTAATGTTTATAAAGTACACTATAAGAAGTTGCAGGTGGCAGGTAATAAGAAATTTCCTTGGAACAAATCAAACCAAAATATATTATTCTCTAAAATATATAATAGTTTCCTTGAATTCAAAATACTACGAAGCTTGTATATTTTTAGATCCTCGTCGTTGATTGTTAACGGCTTTAGTTCGTGGGAATGATTAAAACATATTAATTGTCTTTGGATATATGACATCGCATTATTGACATTACTCATTTGATGTGAAGATGGCACGTTCGGCGTAATTTATCATTATTTATAGGTGTCATACATCACAGTTGTCAAGTCAAAGTTCTTTTGCGGTTGTGGCCAAAGAAAATTCTATTTTTTTTTCATATAAATAGACTAAAAGAATGGTAATAACAAAATTATATTACATAATGTAAATATTTATATTTTAATATAATATTTATATAGGACACCAGTATTATTTTGGAGAGAAGAAATAAAAAAAGAAATATTTTATTACAATAATAACTAAAACAAAATATTTTTGATGAATTTTATAATTATTTTTGGCTAATTATAGTTATAAATTTTGATACTAAACAATTACATAAATATTTCACAATTATAATATTTATTAGAGTATTATTTAAACATTGAGTGTCATTAATTATTTTATTATCTATATTATCTTTGCATATAAGTAGATACAAAATTAACATTTAAGTGTTTGGCCGCTCGCAACAATTTTATAATTTAATTTAATAGTAGTTTTTTTTTTTTATTACAATACAACACTTATTAAATTGATGACACATATTGGTCTTCTATTTTGGTACAATTAGTGACACAAGTCGAAGTCTAGGCTCCGTTGATCATTGTAACATTTAATTATGTTCAATTTGGCCGATTGCCGGTTCTACCTGCTAGGTAGCCTAATGTTTTGGCTTGCTTCCAAATGATTACATTCACTGAACTGTCAAAGATAAGTTATTTTAGATATCGCGACATTGAAACTTTTCGGTCATCAGGTTGTCATATTACCATCACTTACGCTGTTTTTAAGTGCCAGAAGCTTCGCCCGGTTTTTTATTTATGTTTTCCTTAAACACAAATAATCGATAAGAAATATAAATATAATCTTTCTATGTAATATACTCAAAAAATATAGTTAACTAAATATAGTTAACGCTACTATACTTAATTGGCAGCAAATAATGTGTGTATGAGTACGCACTACACCCTGACACAGGAATGCTGCGCTTTTACATGACATTTGACGTATCTGTTATAATTTAGTATTAGCAGGAAAGTTTGAATTTTGGTAAAGCTTTCCAATTCTCCTGATAAAATAATTATGTATTAATCTTTTTTTTATATTTTTAACATTTGGTTTCTTAATACTATTTAACAGTTATTTTACTGACATCGCTTTGCATCTTTTTTGTTGAAGTTAAATCGCTTTGCGTTATGGGAATATAATAAGAAAATATCTTGAGTGATAGTAAGAATAATAAAGCAAAGTTATATATAGCTATGTCAGTCCATTACACATGCAAGGTATAAATAAAAAGAACTATTTGTACTTAATGTTTATTCGTTGAAATAAATTCACATCGACAGAGGAATGCGGATAGCTCCGAATGTAATAATTGTGTCTGTAGGGCGGCTAAAGTGGGTAGCGCGAGTTGATTCACGACAACGAAATCCTGTAACATTGACATAAAGTTCACGATCGGAGATAGGAGCTATGTCCGCACAGCAACGTCAAGCGGGTGTTAGTGCAAGCTATACGGAGTTATAGGTATACGGAGTTAATTCCAAGTTTGGAATACTTCCTCGAGATAAGGGACTTCGTGTGGGCCCGTTGGAACTTGGCACCGACTGAGATGTGGTGAAGCAGGGTTGTGTCTTTGCTGTACTTCTTGCTGCTATAGCTGTAGCCTTTTGAGAGATAGGTTCTAAGAGCACGTTCACCCCAAGTCTGCGGGACTGGCCTCTCTACGGGTATGCCGTGGTTACGTTTATCTATGTAGTTGATTAAATCATCATAGTAGTTCTTTTGGTAGTCATAAATATAGTTGTACTGAAAGAATTTCGGCCTGAAAATTGAAGTATATTTCCAATTCAATATTTTTTTAAAATTATAAACAATACACAACAATACACATAAATATCATTGTTTGATTTATGTTGTTTGTGTATGTATATCATATATTTCAATATACTTCCTAACAATTTTAATTTTAATTTTAATTTCAACTATAATCGTAGAAACATATACTTACAAAACTAAGCTATAAAATATTGGCCGTACCTGACCCAATGTTTGCAAACTAGTCGTTTTGGATCGGTGCCGTGAACAGGATTTTCTGGTGGTGGTGGTTCTGCTACCTCAGCTTGAGGCACCTCTGAGGATGCTTCTTCAACGGGCGTCTCCGCTGCGGGCGCCGCTTCTGCAGGCTTATCTTCTTCTACCACGTCATCCCACATCTTGTCAGGAATACTGTGAGATAGAAATGATCACTGGCAATTATTGTCTCAAGCACTCAAATACAATATTTATAGTTTCAAAATAAGCACAGTTTAGTAATCACTGTCACGAACCTAACTTGTATAGAAGAACGTGTGAAGAGGTTGGGTGATCGTAAACGACTGACACAGGCGTTGCCTGGTGGCGCGCAACCACTCAATTTATCTCACTTTGACCCCACCTGACTGTCGTAAGCCAGTGGTATTAGTTGCCAATGATTTTCTGTCAATACACTGACCATGCAATGCAACATCTTCATGGCTAATTACTTCGCCAATTATATTTTTTCTTTGATGTATATACATACATATATTATACTAAACGCGTAATTTGTAATTGACACATATGTTTCTAAAAATGAGGCAATTTATATGAAACCGTATAATTAAAGAATAATTTTAAAATCTTTATGGAAATATGCCAAGTTCTTAATGAGCTTTATCACTTTTCTTTTAATTATAAGAATACTATTATTTCACCTGTCTTAGACATGTAATCTGGGACATAATTCTATGTAACACTTAAATTATTGTCTGTAAAAAAGATTATTGAAATATATCTTATTATTACTGTTTTCATTATTCTTTAGCCTTGTTTATACTATTTTTAGTATAAATAAAAACGATTTTTTGTTTTACCACATGTACATATTTATGCACTGAAAGCATACCCTTACAACAGATGTATTTAAACTAATATTTAACCTACGTACAGCTCTTGTAGACTAGAGGAAAATGATGTCCAATGCTTATATATATATGCTTATATTGTATATAGCAATAATAATAAATGCTTATATTGTATATAGTAATAATAGCCTATATTGTATATAGTAATGCTTATATTGTATATAGTATGCTTATATTGTAGCGGTATTATTTTCAATACACGAATTTAAGGACCGGTGTGTCGAATTCTTATGCTCATAAGAAATGTAAATAGAAATCAAATATAACGTACGTATGTTTTTTTTTTCAAAAATGCTCCTGTGATGAAAAATAAATATTATTAGTGCATAGTATAAAATTCTTTATTTGCTGTTATATTAAGAAGTTTACTATTAATTACCCAAGCATGCTTAAAAATTAAAATATTCAAGTTTTTCTGTCAGCATTCCTGTATGTTTCAGAATCTAGCAGAAAACAGATATTAAAAAAAATACTTCGATAAGTTAACAGCTGTCTTTAAATTCTTTTCAAAATCAATAAACAAGTGGCATATTTCTACCACATCAATTAATAACTAGAGAAATAAATTTTTGTTTGTGACTTTTTGGATTAATCGCACTAGAACTGTCTATCGTTACCAATTATACATAGTAAAAAAAAAACAAGCAAAGGGAGCAATATTTTGGCAATATCAATAAATACTATCAACAGAATACTAAATGCATATTTAAAATTATATTTTCTACTTTTAAGAATTTTTGATTGTAACTCGTACGAAAATTTTAAATTAATAAATTAAGCAACAACCACAATACTTCACTGCAAATTGCTATTATATATAGTATTTTTAAACATAACTAAAGTTTGAGACATTTGCCTAAACCATATGAAACCTCATTTGCACATGATCCAGTAATAATAAAAATGTTTAAAGTTATAAGTACGATTTTGTTTTTGCTAACCGAAGCATCGGAATTTGGAATTTTTTGCTGAAAAATTCCTAACAATCACATTTATAAGTTATTATTAGATACCTATACATGTAATTATTAGGGCTTTTTTCTTTAGAGGTGTCTTATTTATCATAAACTTGACCATACCTATAGTTTACAATGTCAGTATGGAGGGCTTCCATATCCTGTACTATACTAACAAATTAAGCGCTTGTTAATTATTATGTCAATGCTTATTGCATATCAAAATTTACAAAAAAGTCAGATTCTCTGCTTTTAAAATATGTGTGTGCTTAGTTTTTAATGGCTTCTGGCTTCTTCTTAAAGATTTCATGCCAAGATAAATTTTCAACAAGATGTATATTTGTTTATTACTAATATACCCGTAAATTTTATTAATTGAGACAAGCTTAAAATATATTACTTTCGTCTTACGCATCCTTATTATATAAATAGTATGTAATAATTAATTTGTTACTCATTTTTTACTGAATTAAATATAAAAAGACAAAAAAATATGAATAGGTTGCCAAAATATAATAGTAATTGTAAATAAAAAAAGTAACCGGTTACTATTTTTATTTACAGTTTTTGATCCTAATATTAATAAACTTATATCATTTTCTTATATCATCCATGTACAGTAATATATAATGACATTGATAATTTACAGATTTATTCATTTGTTTCGTTCAATATATGTTGCACGAGTATATAGTGCACTCATGGGTTGTTAAAATTTTGCTACCTATTTACTAATTAAAATCCGTTAGTTTTGAAGTCGGTGCCAACTTGGGTGTCTCTTTAATATATGTTTGAGTTGTTTTGTTTCATGTATTTAGTAGTTAATACATAACTAAAATAATCATTATATCATTATCTCGTATACTTTTTTTAACTACAATAGTTGTAATAGTAATAGTTATTATATACAACATTCGCCAATAAAGCGTATTTCTAGCAGATTTTTATACATTTTGTACAACTTTCAATGTTAACGGCTAATATTAAATTCATAAGTATATTAAGTAAATTAATACATAAGATTAATCTATTTTAAACAGTATTTCACCTCAATTTCGATCGAGGTCTCAGGGGATAGAAAATTAACAACTCGATTAATATTTGCATTGCAATCACACAACGCCGAAACTTTTCATTAGTAATTGATAAAATTAATATAAAAATGTATATCTTTATATTCTTTTTTCTTTCTTAGCTTCATGCTTTGTCCTGCCCATGGTAGGGTAGGTTTAAAAAACGTGGAAAAAATTACAGTTAAGACACTATTCCGTTTTCTACTTTCCGTCGAATTTGAGAAGGCCTATCGTGGTGCAGGGGCATAAACGTTATTGTTAACGTTCATGCCCCTGTTCGATCCCTAATCCAGGAGATAAATGAAATATTTCATATTTTTATTTCTTCGCTCCTATAACAAGACAAAGTGCAGAGACTTTCCGCCCACCCTGTCATGTGTATGTGACCATGAAGCTGAAAAAATATGTTTAATAAATATAAAATAATTGTTTAATAAATTATTATACAAAAGGTTAAACAAAAGCCTAACATAATTTCGTAAATAAATATCTCTTTTTTGTAAAATGGAAACTTTGACTCCTGAGAGAATTCACACATAATAAGGTTAGAAAATTTATTTGAGAGCAAGGATGACTAGACAAATGCTTGTTAGAATAATAGTTATGAAGTTGTAAAATAGTTACATAATTGTACATTTCTGTGGGTATGAAACATATTTGATTTAATATATAGCAATTTAATTTTGTTTCAATTTTTACAATGTCGATGAATGCAAAACAATGGTTTTTTTTACTGTTTAGACTGAAATTAATGCAGGCACAGATCTTCCAAATACAAATGTCTAAAACAGAAAAAAATATCGGGACTCTTGTCCATTTTTTTTTATAAATCTAGTCGAACTCATCCCTGGGCTTCGGGTGTTCCGTACCAATTTCAGGAATGTAGGTCAACGGAAAGTACAGCGTTTGAAAGTGACAAATGTTGTGAGCGTATGCACTCATTTTGTATGAAATGAACTAGAATTATAAGTTTAAAATATTTTTTATATAATTTTTATTTTTATTCCGGCTCTCCCGCATTATTTTTATGGTTTGATTACGAGGAAAATTTCATATCCAAGACAGCATAAGCGTTACATAAATACTCGTATTTTTTGATTGTGTTGATTTAGGAGCTTGATTTTTTTGTGCTCTGTCCACGATGTCTAGATATATGTCCTTAACAGAACAACATAATGAAGTATAAGGATTTCGTTAGTTTGTTATTTAGCGGTAAGGGAGCCTAAAATATTTTTTTATTTAGTTTTTTAAATTCTTCAATATATCTATTTACAGCTTTGATATCTGCGGTGCGTGTCTGCATCCTCAATTACCTAACATATTAACAGTTAATGAGTCAATTCGAGACAGTTGCCAAAAATCAAGAGTTATGACAAGTGATGTGGGAATCATAACGGCGCATTTTCAAAGTACTTGAATTTTGACAAAATATATAAGTGATGTATCCAATAGATTAATCACTATTCGAGTCACACTTGAAAATTTTTAGTAATAATAATAATAATAATAATAATTTATTTAATAAGGAAGTTTCTTACATAATCCGCTAGTGATTGGAACCTCCTTTTAAACAAGCTATTGCCTGTACCAGGACACTCCTCTCTTCCAGTAGCATAAAATAATAATAACAACATTAGAAACCTTAATCTTAACTACCTATATAGAACATGTAAATGTTCTTTTTTTTATCAATATTTAGAAGCATTTACCAATGTTTTATTTAATGTGCTATTTATTATTACATTGTATAGTGAACAAAATTGACGTATGTCATATGTAATAGTAATTTATTACAGTTATAAATTAAGGCAATTTTTAACAAGATCTAAAAACCTTGCCAACATATTATAAAATTTTTTTACACTATATTCCGCTTACAGGCAGGTAGACAAAGGGAAATCAGGTACTACGACTTTCTACTCTATATGCATTGCACTAAGGTGGTAAGGTTAATATAGCGTGTTTGCGCACTAATGAAAATAATTATATTTCCCGAGTGATCTAAACCCACAACCGGCATATTTACAACAGACTCTGTGCCGTTGCGCCTTAACTGCCTCAATTTTTACATATAATCATGACTACGGTGTATGACAGGTGTATACAGTATAAATACAGTAGAAAGAAAAATTACATTTACTAATTTAAAGAAGCACTGATCAGATGGACACGAAATAAAATTACAACGTTGCTCTTATAATATGCATAGGCGCAAAAATAAGATTATTATTATCAATTAATATTTAGAAAAGTTTAAAATGTTTAAGGAGCATTATTACATCTCAATTTTAATTTGTTTTAGGGTTACGTGCCCAGAGGTAAAAGGCAACCACATTACTAAGATTTTGTTTTCTCTTTTTAGTAAGACATCACTTAATGTTTCTAAAATTAGCAGAAAATAGAGAACAAGGTGTGTAGTTGTAAAGATTGAAATAGTAACAAAGATTCATGAAGCTAAGTGTCGTCAGTCTTATAATACAAATCGCGATGTATAATTAGCTTGTATGTTTTATGGGAATAGTAACGGTATTTTCTTATTATTTAAATTTTATTTAATTTAGTAATAGTAATCTTAACCGTAAGTTCTTCTGAAGCAAATTAATTGCTATTGCAATTACGTAGATAGGAGGCAATGTACAAGGAGAAGTGGCTTTTGGAGTGCCAACTGGTAACGTTTATGTGGTTTTTCGTAGCAAGTTCGAATCTTGGTATCATAAATCACTATCGTTAGTTCAATGAACTGGTCTTGTTTTATCATTATATTAAAATAGTGAGGTGCATTTAAATTTTAAATGTGTAAATCTACTTCGGTCTTTTAAAAATTTGTTATAATTTCGATCGTCAACGTTACAACGAATGATTTTAATGAATTTTATTATTTAGAGCTTTTGTTTGAGGGATTCCCTCCTGTGATAGTTAACTATATTCAGCGTAAGGTTTTGTGATCTGTTCTACAAAAAACATTAACATATGCTATCCCTCATCATGTTTTAATTTTACCTAATTATGTAGATAAACAACCTTACATAATATAGAATCAATTCGTAAAGAGTCGTCGATTGTTTTAAAGAAATTTATTTACTAAATTAATAAGAATTTGAATGCGCTAGAATCTTGAGATGAATCTGTGAATTAAAAGGATATCTACTTACTTATTTAGAAAATTTTAACCCAGCAGGACTAGGACGTGCGCCATGAAATTCCGCGACAGATTCCAAGGTGGAAGTCTGCAACGGTTTCCAAGAATCTGTCCAAACGCTGTGACCACTAAGCCATACGTTCTCATCAAGCTACATCAACATTTTTATACGCTTGTTACAACTTATTGATGTTATTAGCATCTCTGTAGGGAGATTTTTACTAATATCATTACCCAATAATAATTCCATATAATTATTGTTTGGCGAAAGATAATGTTATTTAATAAGTAAAATATGTTATTTTTAAAATGAATTGAAGTCGTCCTGAGCACCATTCACTTGTTGATTTGATGGATAATAAAGGTTTATATCGCGGTTTTTGTTTGCTCACACAAAACAAAATTCACAAATTAGTCGGTGACTATAATTTGGATATAGTAACAATTTTATCTTACCATAAAAGTTTCTTTATTAATGGTATTTAGTAGTTCGTTTCTTTGGTATTAAGTCATGCTGTGATCCAGTTACTAGTGAAATGGCAAAGCATCAAATTAGATTTCATTCTGCTTTATTCTCCTCATTTTAGTGGTCTATTGAAATGTGATATCAGTTCAGTCAAACACTTACTGTTAAACATGCTTGGTTGTTCACTTGGCGGAAACATATTCTACATTTTTAAAAACTAAGAACATTGTCCAGACCACTAAAGCTGATTTCATGAAATCCAAATATTTAATGCCATCAACATCTAATATCTTTTAGTTTATTGTGTCTCTACCGAGATTTACAGTTCATGTCAGCAACTGATGCTTAGATGAAGGTCATGCAGGATTGTACTACAACTCAATTCATAAATAGTTCTTACGAACTCTTGGCCTAGATGGACTCATCAGAGTTGCCGATGTAAGAACGTCGAGTGTTCTTCTTCCCAAACAGTTCAGTAAATTTTTCCGTTACTTGTTTATGTTAACGGAGAAAAATTTGGTTGGAAAAAACGAGTTTTAACGGGCGGGGGTATGGTCACGTAAAGCATCTGTGCAAAGTATAATGTCAAAGTTGCAGTTTAATTAAAATATTAATTAATGCTTTTCTCATTGTTTTAAAGAACATGTTTTTTAATTTCTATCAAAATACTATTAAATTCTAAAAATAAATACTAATAACTCTAAAAACTATTTTTTTTTGTCTATTCTGTGTCAAAGATCACCCACTATTAAGAAGTATGTGTATGTACGAAGCTTGAGCTAAGCTAAAGCCTTTCATTAAGATGTTTCTATTCAATATGAGCTCGGAGTGAGTTTACTATCTGATCAATCGAGTAGTTGACAAGCGAGTATATCATTAATAAAGCTTATTATTCAGTTGGCTAAATGCCTCAAGGAATAAGTATATTGTCTTGAAGGTTCTATTAAGGTACAGTAATAGTAATATATATGGTTATTCATGCATATATAGCAGATTATAGTTATGTAATAGAAAGAAATAAAATAAACACAAACAAGCAGATACTGCTAAAGTTTCTTGGTAAAGTTGGGTTTATTTTTTCTAATTTGATAGCCGTTGACTTCACACCACTTGATATCTGGTATTTTTATTTAATGGAATATGAAGCACATTTAACAAAAATATTTTTCTTTATTTTAAAAGGTCATTCTTTCCTTCCTTGAATATATTAGGTTTGCAAATTATCAAAACCTTAAAGAAAGAGGGTCATGTTCTTTCAACAAACTTTATGAGGGTGAAAAGAGTATTTTTTTTAGCTAAGCTAATGCAAATATTATGCAAAGTTATTGTCATTTATAATTAAACTTACGTTTATATTCCTAATTTTCCAATTTTAGGAAGTATTGTGTACCTCTGTTTTCTTTTAATTATACTTGTAATAAGATATCCTTTACAATTAATAGGAAATAAAAAGATAAAAATATTTTACTTAACAAGCAAAGAAACAAGACTCTGGCAACAAGGCAAAGCGCGGTGTAGAGTTCCGCTGCTCTATCTCACTACGTACTTCAAATTCCGAAGAAAGAGAGGAACGGAAGGGAGTGTTTTAACACTAGGTTCCCAAATTCCCACTGCCTACGTTGCCATGTGCGTTAAGTGTAAGTTAATCTCGCCAAACACGATTTCCGAAAAAAATAATGATTATAGATTAACGAGAATAAGTTTATCTTCGTTTAGAGGCCGTTCAACAAAGTAATCCTATAAGAGTTCCATTTTTTCTTGTAAGGCACCAGGGACACCATGATCAGGATAGACAGATAAGTCCATTTTCAGTTCCTTTCAATAATACAGAACCTTAATATTGTAGATCAGAATATAAGTAATCAATGAAATGTAAAATATTATTATAAATAACTAGGGGGCTCCGCCCCCTGCTCGCTTTCGCCAAAAATCGTACAGAACAAAAAAGTGTTTTATAGAATAGAGAGAAATATATTCGACTTACAAATAATACATCAAAGTTATGACAAATGTTATTATTCGGATATTAATGAAGGTGCCGTTGCTGAGTATTGACAAATAATTTGGCTTCAATCATCGAGACGGTTTGCTACTAATGTGTGCCAATATACAGGTTGATTCTTATATGCTATGTATAAGCAAGAAAAAATCATAGCAATTAAATAAATTAAGAAAAAATCATCTACTAATTGCGATTATCAGATCAAAGTTTTTTTTCAGTATCAACTTCCAAAGAATAGTAAGTTTTAAAGACTAGAAGGCTTAAGTAATAAATGTTTCATACTCGTAATGTATGTATGTAGTACAATAATCAGCAAGGACGAATTGTCCCAATCGTCTCACACGAATTGTCATTTTTCACCAGAAGGAGCGGTGTTCATTGTCGAGCTCAACCAGAATATTAAACCTGCAATGTATATACTCAGTTAAAAAAAGACTAAAAATAATTATTATCATATATTTTCACATATGAAACACAATCTACCAGAAATACAATCTCCATTATGTGTACCCTTTGTATTTTTATAATAAATAAAATCTATAGATATTAAATGTATGAAGGATTTTAACAGCGTACACTGAAAGGCTATTGAAATCATCACGATAATAAATATTTAATGTATTTCAAAATATATATTGTAAAGAATTGTGTCGAATAAAATGAGTGGAAAATCATGACGCTCTCTGCTGTTGTATGTTAATATAACTTTTTAAAATAATTGTAAATAAGAGATAATGGGTAATAAATTTCAAATGGGTTTTACAAAACAATGAATTTAATACACAGTCATATTATTATACGTAAATATATCATTGTTATAATATTGATAATACGTAATAATAATATAAAATAAAATATATTATTTAAAGTTTCACTCTTTATTTGACAAGCAGTTTATTTTATAAAAGCTGTCCGTCCCAATTGATCGAATTTCGACCTTGTCATTCTAATGAGAGTTCTATTTTAATCTGCAACTATAGTAATTAGATAAAGCGGATATTGACGACTGGTAATTAAATAAAAAATATTATTTTATTAATGAATTATAACTAAATCAATATATTTAGTTATAAATTGCCAAATTATAGCCGATAGGCTATAGACACGATAATATGGTAATGTCGATATTATTATATAATACTTCTCATACACACAATTTTTGCAGAAAACGGGCAACGGAATGGAATGTCTCAACACTATATTCTTAAGTTTTTCTCTGCCTACCTTCTCAGGTGCGGAATAGAGCGCGAAATTGAAAAAAATATATCGTAACACCTTACAAATGTCAATCGTAGGTCCAATTTTTCTATAGCTTTTGATAACGCAACGAATTTCATACAAAATGCATCTTAAACGATGTATAAAGCGTCTAGACAGACGAATAATATATGTACATAAGAACACCATCAACGAAATGGTTCTATAACAATTTTTTTTTATGTAAGGAGTCCTAAATTGTTTTTTATATTGTATTCCCGCATTGCAGAATAGGTAGAACGAACTTTCTGTTAACAACACAAATAATGTTATATTATTAACTCTGAGCAAAAATGTTTAAATAATTCGCGTATTTATATATGACTATTCTGACGCATAACCCATGGCCATCGTTTATTGATTTCAGCTAAATGATTGAAAAAATTGTAGCTATTTTGTCGAAGTAAATATTTAAAATTCGAGTAACTTTTTTGATTTTTAAAATGCTGTATAAAACGTTTACAATTGGTGGACTTATCTCTAAAAGAGATTTCGTTCAGACAACCCGTGAGAGAAGATATGAGCAAAATAGCGGTTAAGACCAAAACAGTGTAGAAAAATAGATAAAAGAATTAATTTGTAAAGCAACAAAAAATACTCATGTACTTATAGTTATATTTATTTGTAGTATGGTACACGGTGTTGGCGAGCGAAGCGAGCAGGGGCCCCCTAGTAAGATAATAATATTATTACTAGTAAGATAATAATAGTATTACATACTAAAACCACTATTTTAATATTGCTCATTGTCTAACCGTGTAATTAGGTGTTTTTATAAAAGGGATTTAAAGGAATTTAAGAATGGACTTTTCTGGATAGATTTAGGGAGTTTGTTTCAAACCTTTGTTTCAAACCTTTTCGCCGTATCCCGGCGTACACAGAGAAGAAGGAATTTGGCATTCCTCTTCGGTACGTCACACGTCGGTATGACATCAGACCTCCTTCATCGTGAAGGAATAGGTAACACGTTGACGGGGGTACTTAGATAGGAAGGGAATTTCTGGTTATTAAGAATTTTAAAAATTAGTGAGAGAATGTACATATCTCGGCGAAGTCGGATAGGGAGCCAATTAAGCTGTGTTCGAAATTGAGATAGCCTCAGACAAATCGTTTAACTTGCAATGGTGGTATAACTGCAAATCATCCGCGTGCAGATGGTAGGGTGAATAAATGGCTCTGGATATGTTATTAATAAAAACAGAAAATAGAAGAGGTGAGAGAACGCCGTTTTTAAGGACGCCAGAGATTATATGTAACTACGTTGATGTGACACATTAACTTTCACACATTGCTGAATTCCGAAGATGTAGAATTGAAACCAGCTTAAAACATTAGAAGAAATGTTAACAGCATGAGCCCAGAAATATATCAAAATCAACAAAGTAAAATGACCTGCTAAAATTCAGCAGTACTATTACAGTGAACTTAGTGTTATCCATAGCACACCGAATATCGTCCGTGACATTCTGCGGGGCACTAACCATGCTGTCGGGACACCGACGGAAACCGGATTGGTATGGACATAATAGATTATTAGAGGAGAGGAGAGAGTAAAGTTGATTATTTACGATTGATTCAAGTACTTTGGATGAGATAGGAAGGGATATTGTACGATAATCGGTGACAATGGTGGGATTGGAGACTTTTTGGTAAAGGAATAACATAAGCAGACTTCTATTATGCAGGAAAAACATTACGGTTCTGTGAGAAGTTAATAACGTGAGTGACCACTGGTGGATCACGGGAAGGATTATGTCAAGACTGATATAGTTACTTCGACAGGCTTTAGTCGATATAGATTTGATACACTTCCTGACATCAACTTCGTTTAAAGTTTTAAAAGAAAAAGAAGCTAAGTCTGATAGAGATGTAAGTTTTGCTTAGCTTCGCTGTTTAAATTTATAGTGAGGTTGTGATAGAAGCATATAAGTCATGGAGATCCAGCGATATTAAGTGAGTATGTTTGATATTGCCTACTCTAAATGACTCTAGGAACCTCAACACTCGCACTATTCGGTTATTGTCAATAGTGGTGTAAACATATCGGCGTTTAGCGTCCCTACACATTCTGTTATGAATAATGTTTCACAATTCGTTTTTTGTGTGCAGCTAGATTGTCTTGGCTTGGACATTTCATTACGGGATGATTTTGTATACTACATTGCTGTAGGTAACTATTATTTATATTTGTCGTTTATTTACTATTGTCTTTACGTACTAGGGACTCGCCGGTTTGAATTACACTATATTATGACCTAATCTCATTACTTTTCTATTCTAATAACATTTTAACTTTTAGGGGCGACTTTTCAATTCGTTCACTATCTTACAAACAATATTGTCTGTGTCTGTTTAGCTGACAGAACAGTAGTCCCAAATTTTTCAATTCACTTTTATTCTGTGGATTGAAACATGAAATTTCTTTATTTTTGGAATCACAATGTGGGCATTGTGATTCCTTGTTCCTGTGGGTAAACGTTCATCTTGGTGACATTCATTGAAAATTTTAAATTAAAATATGATTTGTTTAAGAAATCCATTAAAAAAATCTGCACAGCACTGACTGGAGATGTAAAGGACTGGCGGAGGGCGTTCTTATGTTTCTGAGTTTAATGAAGTAGAAGGAAAGGTGTTGAGAATTTGCTTTAATATTACGTCTTCTCGAGCTATTTGTTAAATAACACGGTTATTTGGCGGTTCAAATAACAGATAGATTTATCCCCAAGGTAACGGAATTACTCGATAGATTAGTCTTACTTAGCTATATGCATCTAACTTATTTCTCCTGTATTAATATATATATATATATATATATATATATATATATATATATATATATATATATATATATATATATATATATATATATATATATATATATATATATATATATATATATATATATATGTATATATATATATATATGTATATATATATATATATATATATATACATTCAAAATACAGGCACTGGAAATCATATCAAGGGCAAGGGTAATTCTAGCTGAATTGAGACGACAAAAAAAGATTTTCTTTCATTGGCCTCTTTGGGTGTTGCTGTCACATAACTTCGTGATGGAAAGACGGCACACACAATGCTTAAAATCTCAATCAATTTGTACAGAACAGAAACGCCAACATGTTCTATTACACAAAATTGTGACAAAGTAAATTTGTTTCAGGATTGCTGCCTTATCGTATGGGATGAGTCTACCATGCCTCATAAAAAGGCCATAGAGGCCGTTGATAGAATGCTGCGGTATATTCATCGAAATAACAGGCCAATGGATTTTATTACAATTTTATTATCAGGTGATTTCAGATAAGCTCGGCCAGTTTTAAATTTAGCGACCAGGGCTGAAATATTAAAGCGTAAAAAACTAATACTTTCAATGAATGTGAAAACTTGAGCTTGGTTCTTGAGAATATGAACAACTTTTCATATTCTCAAGAATTTTCTGAATTATTTATTCTTCAAAGTTGGGGAAGGTCTCCTTCTTGAAGGGAATGGTTTGATTAGAATTTGTGTAATAGTAATACTAATTATGTAATCAGCTCGAGATGGAACTTATTAATCCAGTATTTGAAGACATCCTTAACACACCAACGCTATAAAATTCTTGGTTATATGAATGCGCTATTTTGACCCCTTAAATGATCGGATCTTAAATGATAAAGCTGGCACAGTAAATAAAAAAAAAATTCAGATTTTTTTTAGAGAAAAACTGCCAATATAGTGTACAAAGAAATAGTTCAATTTGTACAATATTTCTAATTAATCTTTAAAATTGAATACAAAAATTAAATTGAAACTGAATCTAAAATTGAGGAAAATATTCGTGGATTATTGGCAAATATTTACTAAAATAACTCTAGAACTAAATGATTATTATGCTAAAGATTACTTTAAGGCTCATGATACCGTAATTGCTGGATGCAATTTAATTTTTAAATATTGTCCCATATAATCTAAGACTATTTAGAAAAAAATCTATGGGTTTCTAAACCTTTAGAAATCTCTCAATTCATATTATCAAATCAAGTCTTATGATATCTATTCAATAGATTGTACGTCTTTACTCAAAAAGTAAACAGATACTTTAGGAAGATATGGCTTGATGTTCAATAATCAGTTTTGCGTTAAATTTTACCATGAAAGTAATGTCATTTTAGTAAAACCCTTCTAATAAATAACATATAATATATAGGTGAGTAATAAGACCTACTAACCTGCCTGCTCAATTTACGTCGCGTAAAGTTTTTGAAGCTGCCTGTACAGACACCATTGATAGATTTCATTACTAGTGCCCCTAAGTGTAGTCTTAAAAAATAATAATTTTATTAGAGCAAGAAAATAAATGAGATTAGTAAATTAAATAATTCAAGCGGCAAGTCGCAGGTGGTTCGTTCGTATTAATGTAGAGTGTGGTATTTTATTACTAGTATCCCTAAGTGTAATCAAAATCGGGCTTTAATTTTGTAAGTAAATAATGAATTATAATTATTAATATTTTACTATTATAAATGTACTATTATATATATTTTTCGTTAATACAACAAATATTTCTATTAACATTTTTTTTATGATTGACTAATGTACAAAAAAAATACAAGTAATTAATAGTTCATTTAAATTGCAATATATTTTATTAAACGAATTAAAATATTTCATTTCAATCCTTATAACATTTTTAGTAGCAATAGAATTATAAAAAGTTACTATAAATTTCTTTGATGTAGCCTCAGCAGAGCGCGTAATTTTGCATAATCTTATAAACTGTACGCAACTTAAGCTAATTTTCATATGTATGTTTTATTTTCCACTTTTATTCTTTGTAAATTTATTGCCTTAGTAATATTTTCAGCTCAAATATTTGCTTAATATAAAACAAAACAAAATGTAAAATGTTTGCTTGTTGTATGGGGCAATGGGCACAAGCGTGCGATAGTATACGCAAAATGTGATGAGTTTGATCTCCACTAGAGGGACCAAATTTCGGGGAGACGACAGGATGGTTAGGACAAACACAAAGAGAACGACTATAAGACTCACTGTATAATGCTTCCTATCTCATTTTCTCCCACGATAAATCTTATGAATTTATGTACCTGTTCCTTTCTACTGTCACGTTTTTCTTTTCATTGATTGAGGATATGACATTGATTTCATATCACAACGACGCTAAAGAAGTTTCCACTTCAAAAATATGAAGTATTTCATTTTTTCGAGTAGGAGTCACTAATCTGACTTAACCTGGCATGATAGGCCAAGACAGGCCTCAGAGGCGAGGAAACTATAATGATACTAAACCAAATGTTACTGCATCGTCATTAACTAATCCAAACATCTATGTAGAGGAGAAGAGTAGTATTATCAAGCATAATAGTTGACATCTCAAAGACATAAAAACAAGCTATGCAGTCAATTAACTGAGAGATCGATGAATTCTCCCTTCATACCAATCAGGTCTTTAGGAAAAAGACACGGTTGATCCAAGTGTGAGTCGGTAAACAACTCATAAACAAAATAATTATAGTAAACGTTAAATGTGTTATAGTAAGTATATACTTTATTTCCAGAAATTATTAGTGAATATAATTTTGCAAATAATGAAATAGTTTACATTAAGAATTAGGGTACTTGAAGGTGAAAAAATATGTTAAGGTTTTATTATTTATTGAATTTCGTAAAAATTTAATTTTCTCATATAAATATTAAATGATTAGTAAGACTCGGATTATATGTCAAGTGTGAGTCATAGTCGCCCACCGAGGGTTCTATACTCATTTCGAGAATGTGATGAAAGGAAAAATGCAACTTATAAAAGTTGACTAACTTCAATTTGCGTGTTTATGCACTTAATTTTTAGGAAATGAACTACAAATATAAGTTTTTAATGATTTTTTTCTTTAAGACATCTATACATTTTAATTTTTCGGTATTTTTTTATTGTCGGTATGTTTTTTATTTTTTTTGTGAGTGCTCCCTTCATGCCAAATTTCATCATTGTAAGCTGACGGATAGCCTTACAGGTTTTATTTACAGTAACTTTTAATTATAATAATGATTTAGAAGCTTGTTTTTTCTGTGCTGTAGACCTGAATTGATTTCAGCCTAATATCTCTATGCGATCTATAGATAAATATATATTTTGTGATCTCTACAAAATTTATCTATCAAAACGACAGACGGACAACAAAGTTATATTATGGAACTTTTGTTTTATTTTTTTGAGATGAACCCTTAAAATGAGGCGGTCATGGTAAAAATGCCAATTTTTCAATGTATAAAGAACAAAAATTGGAACAGAATCTCAAACTAAATCTTTATGTGAGCTATGTATATCATATTTTACTATTATAGTTTATTAATTGACGTAAAAATACAATGACTTAAAATAAATATTAAATGTATATCCAATTCATTTTCATTAAAATATATAAATTGTTTTCTCTAATGTGGATTTATCTGTATAAAACTGAATATCTGAAATTAAATGTCGTAATGTGTAAATATTTTTTAGTCGGCTAACGTAATAGTCGTGTTTTACTTTTACTAGATCTAATTTTATAACTGATGTTCAACTGAAAAATTTCACAAAAATACAACATATTTTTTTATATATTTATTATTTAAAGACTTATATAAAACCAGGGTAATACAAAGCTTTTTACGCTATGCAATAATATAAAAGATATCGACTAGAACGTGTTACAATGAGAAATGCAGGAATACACAGTTTAGAAAATACATCTATGTCCAAATCACCCCTATAGTGAAAGACTTGGGACTGTCGACATGTTTCGGTCGCGTTAGAAAGAAACTTGTTTTTTTTCCCGTTCAGCACGGATGCTTATCTTAGAGGCAGCTACGGTCGTTTCTGATAGTTCAGTATCAGCCACAAGCGCCTTGAGTCGAGCGGCGCGTTTCTCCCTTGCCGCGGATTTCTCGCTTAGCTCAGTCATTTCATCTTCCAAATCGGACAATCGAGCCCTTGTTGCCTTCGCCCGCTGAACAGCTGCGCTTTCGTCATCAAAATCCTTCAAGGCCGTCCATTTAGTCATCGCACCATCGTTGCTTTCGTTTATTCTGCGAGCAATTCGCTTTTCTGTGCGTTCCTCATTCTCCTTTAGTGCTCTTCGTGCACTACTAACCTCACCTTGGCCAAGTCCGACGCTCTCCAGAAT
The DNA here is from genome assembly GCA_018249855.1 of Eueides tales michaeli. Lineage (NCBI taxonomy): Eukaryota > Metazoa > Arthropoda > Insecta > Lepidoptera > Nymphalidae > Eueides > Eueides tales. The sequence goes on from DWMZ01000069.1 coordinate 23,446, forward strand.
CTTATCAGATATCTTCATTCGGTTTTCAATATTAGCCACGCTATTTTCAAAATCAATATCCTCGGTGAATCGTGATGTCATTTTGCCAGCACGCAGGCGTTTTAGCGAATCAGCAATCTGAAATTAGAAAGATACAAAAGAAATAATATATATTCAAAATATTATATAAATTCTTATATGAGATTATCATCAGAAACATGTCTAATATTTTTAAATGTTTTTTTTCAAATCAGCATTTAGTAGCATTTTTTTGTTATGTAGGTAGCAGTTTGAAAGTACATGATTCATGAATGTAACATACAAAGTTACAAGGATGAATAGGATTCAAAGGAATGAAAATAGTTTCATGAACTCCTCGTTTTGTATAAATAGTTTATATGTAACATGCGAGTGTGCTTTATACGAGCTAAACTGATATAGTATTAATGACATCGCCCTTAACACTTTGTAAATATCGAATATTCAAAACTTGGATAACTCAAAACCCGATCGATTATAGCTTACTACTTCATATTGAAAATACATAACGTGAAATAAGTTTATTTTAATCTTTATTTTAAAGTTTGTTTTAAAATTTATTTTAATGGTAATAAGGCAAAGCGCGGCGTTGAGTTCCGCCACTCAACACGCAATGCCTCAAATTCGGCGGAAAGTGGGGAACGGAAGTGGAACGGAGTGTCTAAACACTAGGTTCCCGGGTCCCCTCTGCCTACTCTGCCTTGTGCGGTATATAGCGTGAAGCTAAAAAAAAAAACGTTTATTTTATCAACTGATACTCGTGATAGTACTCTCTTTCTATTCTGGAAAGTATATTTAAATGTGAATGTTAGCTTCATATTAAAATAAAAGTAAAAAAAGATTAAAATAATCAGACTGCAGAATTCTAGACTCGAACCAATCAAAGAAAGCCTTCAGGTTCTGGGGACGCCCGCTTTCTTATCTGAACTATTATAACTATGACAACAGGCGAAATTTAACTAATAAACTTTTATAGCAATTACCATTGCCTGTATGTATATCTATTGATGGGCGAGTACGGCGTACAAAATATAAAAAAAATATATCATGGCATAAAAAAAATCTTTTAATTTTTAACTTTTAACAATTAATAAGAAAAATTGAGGCTGGTGTGACGTAGCGACATATTGTCTAGCTGTCAATTTTGCTTTGCTTTGGCTGTGACTTCAATTTCTACTTAGTGTAATAAGCTGTTTTCATTTCTCCGCCATCCACCAGACCAAGCGCTTAAGTTGGAACTTAAGCGCTTCGTCTGGTGTTTTACTCAACATCCATTTTCCAAAACTGTGTGGAAAGTGGAGACCATAGTATTATATTATAAAATTAAAGATAATTTCTTGCTATGCGGGATACATCATGAAGTTAGAAGAATAATTATACATCAAGTGATATTATGGATATCACAAAGTTTCATAGTTGATAAATTAAAATATTAAATTAAACGCAAATTGCTTTGTGGACAATCTGTCGTTTCTTAAATATACAAGAAGGCTATATAAAATACCTCCTACTGTGAAATATTTTGATGTAATTAATCATACTATGTGACATTTAACTAAGTGCTTTTAAATTTAACAATAGAAATATCTTATTATTTTATCAGATTCTGATCTATATGTAGGTATCTATTATAAAGAAATGAGAAAATAATTATTCACTCTACAAAAGATAACAATTCCAATGTGGGAATGAAGCTGTAAATAATGAACAAGAAAACATTTTATCGATGATGCTTTTAATGGATTTTTAATGAAGTACATTAAAATGTTTACACTCTTGTAAAAAGCTTAAGTGTATATTTCACTATAATGTACATATATTAATAATGATTTGAATTATTATGTACGTTGAAGCAGGTATTATGTTGTTATGCTATTTGTAGAATACATTTTAGATTTACTATTTTTATTAAGAATATGTCTCGTTAAAATATTTTGTAACCTATAGGACTTATAATCTATAAGAGGTCGTCACGAGACAGCGGTTCTTCATATGTTTGTAACTGTGTCAGTTGTCGGTTCGATTGCCTCTCGGAAATATTCTTATTTTCTCGCTATGGTATGTGGACAAAGAGGTGTTGAGTTCCGCCACTCAATATGTCGGGAACTTGTCGGAAAGTGCGGCTTGTTTCTACTCTGGCTTATGGGAAAAAGGGCATAATGGCAAAGCCGGGAGCCGAAAACTACTGTATTTATAAAACTGTTGTTTATTTTTACTCGAATTCTAATTTCTAGCAAGCCTTTTTATTATATGCTCATGTAGTAGAAAATCATGCCAAAGTAATCCTCGTTCACAGAAGCGATAGTAATGGTCAAATATTTCTAACTATAGTCCTGTATCGTTTGAGACATTCATACATCTTACATTTAGAAATTACTTATTAGAGTTAGAAAATTATGTATTCGTGGAACAACAACATGTAGTAATCAAAAGTTTTGAATCTGAGATAAATATTGCATCTTCAGGAGAGTTTCTCTTATTTGGGGCCTTGGACTTTTTTTTACCTTATTCATAAATAAATATAGTGGCGTGTGTTACGTTTAGTAGCGTTTATTCATTTGCGACGATTTAAAGCTAGTTAAAAAAATACTAGTCAAGTACGAGTTCGACTCGCGTGGTGAGGGTTCCGTACATAATCTAAGTTTAATGTGGTTTTTTTAATATTACAAATTTAAAATGCAAGGACATAGCGGTTACGGTGGTACCGGCCGGGGGGTTATATTATTAAGAATTTTCGATTTAATTTGAATACTCAAAACTCTTATAGGTTTTCCAGTAATCTATAGGCAAAGAACTATTTTCCACATTTTTTTCAAAGTTTTAAGTTCAGTAGTTTCGGAGATGGGGGGAGGGGGGAGGGGGGAGGTCAATTGTTTTTTTTAAATAACTTCAAATTTATGTCACACGACACAGTTTACGAGCTTTTTTTTTAATTTTCTGATTTACCCCCCGAAAGTGGCCCCTTTGTTTATAATTTATTATTTTAATTGACGTGTTCATCTTTAAGTCACTAATTTACATATATTTATCAAATTTCAACTCAATCAGTCGAGTAGTTTCAGAGCAAATCGGCTGTGACAGACGGACAGACAGACAGACGCACGAGTGATCCTATAAGGGTTCCTTTTTCTTTTTGAGGTACGGAACCCTAACAACTAATTCTGTGGATTTTTCTCTTGTGCAAGAAAATCTAAAAGCTGTAGTTATAATAATAACAAAATAATAATTGTAAACATATTGTTATTAATACTCAATACTATATTGATGACTGTGATATAGGAGAGAATATTGAATTGAGTGTGACCAATTGTCTTTTATAGTCCATATCAACAATATTATAAAAAAATCATCTAAAATGTGAACTTATATTATTCGCAATTGTAAAATATTACGAAATCCAAAGGCTAAAATTACTCTGTAAGGTAAGGAGTATCTCAAAGTATTGCAGTGTCGTTTGGTCACTTCATTATAAATAAATAAATTGGCATACTACAAAATTAACGATTTGTCCATTAATGGGCTAATTCATGACTTATTATTCATTTATGAGAAGTGAACATGATTTTTCAGATCTTTAAGCAAATATGGATTAACGTAAATTTTATTTTTTTATATTGAGTTACCTAATAGCTTTAACATAGTCTCCATCCTTCGTCATGTGGCACCTTAAAATCATGTGTATTATAATTATTATTAAAATTTCGTGTATAAATAAATGCATGTTCAATAAATCAATTGGTCAATTAACAATAAGTAATACTTTATATAATGTATAAATATCATTGTACTTGTGGATGTTAGGTAGGTACATGTATTTGATTAGCTTCTTGAAGGCAATACAAACTTGTATGTCTTACGGTTGTGCTCTACACATGTAATAGTATTCAGGAGGTGGGGCAAACGTAGACTAATAGACATTATCTCCTTTAATACTTTTATCTACTTTGTACTACATTTATTTGGAAGATTTAATTATAATCATTCTAAAACAACAATGTAACTTTTCAGTTGAGTTTAACTTTAACAGTTTATAAATTGTTAGCACGTTTAGGTGGAACTTCTATAAATTACTACAAGTGTGCATATAATACAAAACTAGCACACATTGATATTTTATAGTTTCGTCGCTGTAACCTTACGATGACCTTATTTTAATTATTAATAATAATTAATATATAACCAAATATTGATTATTATTAACAATTAAAATTATTTTATGGTTGAACTTAGTGAACATCTCATTACATCTCATTATTTCATATTGCTTTCAATAGACAAATATTTCGTACTGAAAAACATAAACGTTGTATGTTCTTCCTATATTAATTCATTCATATTGTTATATATGTAGGTATAATGTTAGCACGCAGCTGTCGCGTGGAACGTGATTGTGATTTGAGACTTCATTTAACACGGAATCACTAACGTGAGTGAAAATTGGTCAACAGTGTATTTAAAATCCTATATTTATCTGTCATTGTTAACGAATATTGTAATAAATAAAGTAAGAATATTGTTCACTTTGTAGAACACATAAGATATTGACTAATATGGCCAGGTTTTCAAATTATTTAAACAATTGGTAAAATGTATGTGAAATTAAATCTATCTAATTGATTACCATCACAGCATATAGAACGTTTACAAGTTGGAGTCTACAATCAATTTCTCCTGATAATCCTACAACCTCTTAGTTAATCAACGTTGCTAGACTATCTTCAGAGCTCAAAGAGCCTGAATCGAGATGGGAATTGCGAGAGAATAATTATACAATGATTATTGAATGTATCGAAGCATATTGACCGGATTAAATGAAATATGGAAGAAATCATGTTAGCAAATTATTTTGTTATTATTATGTATGTCATAAGGCGCAGAGATACAAGCTGCTGTAAGCGACAGGTTGAAGGTTCGATTCACACTCGAGGAAATATATTTACGAGTAACTTATATTTATATTTGAAATACACAATATTTTCATTTCTTCGCTGTGTTACTTTTGCGCTGGTAGGAAATTCACTCTGTGGAATATATTATAAATTTAAGGTGACTTTAAATTAGATTTTTTTTATTATTAGGATAAGTAAATAATAAAAGTATATTTGAAAAATAAATCTGACCCAATCCAGACACTACTAGTTCAAATTGAATAATTATTATTGTCTTTAAAAATTTAGGAAGACAATTGGTTTTAATAAGCACATTAATAGTTTTTGTCTAATAAACGAATTTTCTTTCGATGTTATTTGCTAGGTTTAAAATTTTATGGTAGGTCCGCTATAAACCTTTATTATTTAAAAACAAACCACGGCTGTGATACACAATAACCCATAGTTTTTCCGAAGCTCGAGTTTTTCAAAAAATCAAAAAATCTATGCGTACCATTAAAGGTATGTGCATAAAATATTATGACGCGACTTTTATTTTTATTTTACTCTAGAATTAAATACTTATATTATTATATATTTTCTGCCAACTTCATTTTTTTAACACGAAGTATACTTGAGCGTACATCAGACTAAATAAAACACCTACAGCTCGTAAGATTTATATCTTCGGAGCTAGTTTAAAAAGTAAATAGCTACACTTGTGGTAAAAATATCTAGACAAAATACAGCAACATATAGCAACATTGATAAATGACTATTTAAAAGCTTCGAGCTTAAATCTCAGGAGGATATTTCAGGTCGAAATAGTAATGTCATTATTTATTTTTTATTTTAAAGTTCCACTGTTTTTCTTTTAATAAAGATATTGTTTTCAAAGCGGGTGTACGCATAACAGCACACACTATTTTTCTCTCGCGTCAACAAATCTGTCTTCCTGACGCCATTATCCGTATTCATTTCACAAAGTTATCACATTTATTGTATTTCTCTTATTATTCTTTGTATTATTGCTATACCCTTAGGATTTCAACCAATTTCTATGTTGATGATGCTCTGGTTGAGTCATAAAATCGAATGTAAATGAACATACGTTGCAGATCGACTCGATGTCGATAGAGCTTCGAAAAAAATATTTGGTAGGAACGTAAATTTGTTTTAGTTCTAATGTGATTGGTCAAAGTGGTCTGAACAAATGAGTATATTATATGAAGAAATTGATGTTTTCTTCAATATATAATACGTATAAATTGTATATTTACATTTGTTTATTAAAGTTTCCTGTAAAATAATTTGATAACTATTTATAAACATGCATAAAAGTACCTTCTATATCGCATTCTAAAGGCGTTAAACAGTACATACACAAATATTTATTACGCATTTCAAATACCAGTTTAGTCATTGTGAAGTGTTTACTAAATATAGAAATGACACGATTCTTAAAATAGAAATAAATTTGATTACGATGCCAAAGTTTGTTATATTTTTTACATTTAAACAAGTCATCGCATATGCAAACATTTAAACTTTTACGTGAAGGTTTAAAATGACAGTCAATTAAGATGTAAAATTTTATTACACTATTGGTGAGTTTGCAAATTAAATTAAACGTATAGTGCGATAGCTATTTTGTAAAAGCTCATTAATACGCTAATTGCAGTTGATATGTTAATTAATATAAGATTGAAAATACTTTGTGGTCTGTGGCGCATGGGTACGAGTGTGACTGAAAACACAACAGTTTGTAGGTTCGATTCCCACTCGAGGAAATTAATATCAAATATTTTCACATCTTCTGGTAACAACGCAAAGCTCGTCGTGTTTATCTCCCCTAGCGAAATTGAGGTACAAGTTAAAAAATATATTTTGGAACAGCGACTACCTTTTGTAAAATTTATCGTAATAATAAGAAATAGATGTCATAAAAAATTGTCTTTCGATAAGAATCCAAATGCAATAAAATAAAATAGATAGCCATTATCGAAGTGTGATCATCAGCTTCAGCTTATGAAATACATAATAATGGAAGCTGTGAAAATATTACCATTTTTTAAAAAAGTAGCTGAAAATGTTTGATGAACAATTTAACTAAAAGTTATAAAAGTTTTAAATACATTATCCGACCGGCAGCAGGAATGAGCAATGTACATCCATAGCATGTTGAACATGTGTTTAAATTTTAATAAAATTGACGGCGTTATAAAATTATATTTTGTTATCAAAATACAAAATGTATAATTTTAAAAAATAAAGCGCAGGTGAGGTGTATTAAGTTTACTTTGTCGGAAAATTCATTTAATCGGTACGTCAGAACATGAAAGGTGTTTTTAACGCAGTAACATTATTTCTTTTGAACTTTCAAAAAATACTTTTCCATAAAGTGTCAACTGCATGTCAACAGTCCAGAATGTCACGGCACTTTGAAAACTGTCAAAGCGGAAAACTTTACAAAGAGTATAATGACTGCATACGTTGAAAAAATTGTCGGGAAAGTTAAACAAAATCATAATTTCAAACATTCAAATAAAAGAGCTCTGTAACTGAAGTTAGGGGAAATTCATGTGAATTAACTATTTAGGCAGCTTTACATATTTATATATTTGAATAAGCATTATCAATTTGATTTGCAATTAATTCATAAAGTTACATAACCGACCGAGTTTCATAAATTATAAATTATTAGATGTTTTTTTATTAACCATTTATAAAAATACACGCGTATCATTAAAATATTTTATTTTGAAGTCTATAGTAAGTATAGTATCGTATAGTAATATAGTAATATGTATTTATCTTCGCTAAAATTATAAAATATTTTGTTCTTTTCTATATCAGTTCTATTGAAAATAAAGTAAGAGATGGTGATGTAAGTACAAGACAATTGTAACGAATGTATATTTTCTGCCGCAGACATTTATGACTGTAATTTAATAATAGTTTATATTTGGTTTAAGAGGCTTAGCTGAGCTTTTTATACCTACAATTAGAAATCGTACCTCTAGGGACAAATGGAATATATGATATCTATGTATTTAAATAGCTTATCGCAAATTTTAATTCGGAGTAGATATGACCGCAGTTGCTTTTTATCGAAACGATTGGTGGTATAACATATTATATTTCCATGTGTCTGACTATTCAACACAAAAACTATTCGTCGACTAGAACTAGTAGCCACTGAAATTACCGCGTTCAACTAAATAAAACACTAAAAATATTTATATTATAAAATATGGTTCTTACATCTTCATTCAAATCACCATCTTCAAAAGAAGATGGCAATGGCCTGCCTCTAGATGCGCGTGCACCTCTGGAATCGAACAGTTGGTCACCTGGAGCCTCTATGTCATCGAGAGCGCTTCGGATACGGTTTTCTACGTCAGACTTGATCTTATCTTTTTCAGGTTCCTTGGCTAGAGGTACTTTACCATCAAGTCGGTCCAAGACGGGGCGATAGTAGCTTTCTCCTTTATTGTAATTACAATCATAGACGCGTGTGCGCCTTCCTCTTCCTACGCGGCTCATTTTTTTGTGATTTCTGTGAAACAAAATCATTTGTGCTTAAAATTTTCGTTATACAAATAATAAAGGTAAACATGGTATTTTTTTCATAAACCAATTCTTTACGTAGTCTTCTTCGCAATAATAATACAAATAACGTTGCTGAGCTGATAATTAGCGCAAAATTTCCAAATGGATATTAAGGCTTGCGATTTAAATATACTCTAGCGTCAAAGGCTCTCAGATTAATAACGTGAGTGCGTCTGTGAGGGTGTTTTAGGCTTTCAAATGAGTCCCGGCCCATTTTGTACTGTGGCGTTATTTTTGACTTCCTCGCTAATATTAGTTTTGTTACTTAAATCTACAGTTGAGAAGGATAAATGTTTGAATAAAAAGAATATAAAATTAAAATAAAAGTCATATGACTGCAGGTATTATGTTTACAGTTTCTAATTGATTATTATAACGTGGCCGAAAAGATATTCTAATGTATATTTGTAATGATACTTATTTATAATTAGTTAAAATTACGAAACCTTGTTACGGAGGCGTCCAAAACAAACAATGTTACAATAAGATTCTAGTAAATGAAATTAAACGATAGCTATTTTCTTTACATTGCATAGAAGCAACCGCACGTTTCCTATTCACCTGTTATCATTTTATTCCTATTGCAGTCTGCTCCTATTTTGATAGCTTGGCATTTCAATCCCGCTATGATGAAATTGCGGATGGTTTTAAATTTCAGTTTATTTAACGAAATACTAGGAATGGTAATATTGACAGGTCTAATGGTCGTTTGTTTTGATATAGGTATGTGTTTAGATAGAACTCTATTTGCTCTGAAAGTTTATATTTGTTTTTATGATAATGAATATGAACATTACAATTAATAAACAATTGCAATTAATATGAACATTATTATATGTGACTTTGTTTTGATAAACTTTAAACTGATTTCTAAAAAGCAATTATTTAATCCATCTCAACAGCAAATTTCAACTAAAATTCTACAATTAGACTTTTTATTATGATCTAGCTTAAAATTATAAAGTTTTACTGTAATTTAATTACTAAACAGCAGTACATTATTTGTAAAAGAACGTGCAGGTTAATAGCTGTCATAAAAGTACACGTTGGCAACAATACGTGATTTTAGTTAGGACTGACGAAATAGAAGCTTTTAGAATCACGTAATATCGAATTTCGATTGAGACAGTTCATTAAGATTTCACGTCTTAAGATTTTTAAATTTAATTTAATGTAGTTATTTAACCCACTAAACCATAAACAAACATTGCTCGACGTAATTTAATACAATCACGTGATAAAAAAGAAATTCTTGGCATGAAGCGACTGCGTAAATATGAATAAAAACTATTTGGATGAATGAAATTTTTATAAACATTGGAAATCCCATTTAAGTTTCTATGACTGTCTAACAACTCTTTTATGACTGAACGTAATATTTAAATATGTATCAAACAATTTCTTATGACGGATGATGCCTCTAAAACATCAACGTGAACGCCGCAGAGTGGAACAAATTCCAAAATAGATATCGCAAACATTCGATATGGGGATATTTTTAGTTACGAAACCCGGTTTTTGTTCGGACAAGAGAGTATTGTATATGCACTGTGAATATTGTGGCGTAAGACCGAAATAGACTCCAATTTAAGACAATGAAAATACGTTATAAATACTGTTTAATGCTTCAAATTTATTTTTTTTACAGATTATTAACACTATTAACATACACAGTTCATAATTATCAATTGAAAAGCATGTTTTTAAATCGCACTGCTCTAAAGTGAACGCGGTATAAATGAAAATTCGCAAATTGGCCTAAATTAATATTGATTTCTTTTTCAAATATTTACACTGACCTGCTGCGTGTAAAAGCTCCGAGAAGGTAGATAGGACTGGGCAACCGGCAGAAGATTGTGGCGACGCAAGAGCAGCGTGGGTGAGACTATGTTTAACCGTGAGCCATACCAAAATATACTGACTTTTGTTTCAATTGATTTCCTACTAAGAAAACGATAAGGATTTATACAACTATTTATTGTACTATGTACGGATCACGAAAACAGGTAATGTACGGATATGTTTTTATATTACATATTTCTGCACTCAACTTAAATTTGAACAAATAAAAGTTAATTATCCTTAGATTTGGAGCTAACAGACATTAAAAAAGAAGTAAGAAAATTATATTAGAGAGACAATATGTAGGGGGAGAACACAATATATAGAGCAAGTCGGGGAGGGTTGAACTCCCTTTTATTTTAAGGCGCATAACATTTTTACAAAAGCTTGCATCTTAATAGTTTACAAACATATATAAAGCAGATATCATTTCGAGTTACAAAAATTGACCAGAGTTCTTATAATTTCAGTAACATTTGCATTATTTTTAAAATTTACTTGTGGCTTAAATCTCACCAATACAAGATTGACCTGACCACATTAATAGGTAGACTCACATCATATATATTTGTTTAGCATAAATAGTAAAATACATTTATAATTGGCTATTACTTAATATAGGTATTATAAAAATAATTTTCTGAAAACATTCTAAATTAATAATAAACATAAATTTCTAATTCAATAAACGTAACTCTAAACATTTCTATCTTTTTAAAAAAAACAATAATCAGACTTTAATATTGTAATGGCACATAACAGAACAATTGTCAGTTTCATTATCGATCCTCAATCATCAATGTTCACATTCATGGCATATATAATTTTAATTATCTTCATTAGTCAATCCAATACACATCTCATGAACATATCTGCTGCATGAAATACACAATCACGTACTTAATTCTTGCTTTCTTTGGCATATGAAATAATACCAATTATTATCTGTAACTAAGTGTTATTTCAATATCATCTAATCATCATCAAAATCATATGAAGTGACATTTTCATCTTCTGATTCGGTTTCAATAACTAGACTGAGATGTTTGATGTTAGATATTTTTCTCATTTTGTTTGCATTTATTGTCTTATATTTCACATTTCCATTCATTGATTTTCTTTTTATTAGTGTAATGTACAAAAGCTTTGGTAGATAAATCATTCTGTGTTTCGTGGATCATGCCTCTCTAATCTCACTTCCGTCACTTTACTGTGTTTTAAGAAAATTAAAGCAAATCAAGGGAAAAGTTATAAAATATATACTTGAATTACATGATGAATTCATGTATTCAAAAGAGTATTTAAAACAATGCGTACCCTAGTATTTGCTGATGTAATTTAAAAACACATTTTCTTTTACTTGCAATAACTAAAAACGTGTTCATATCGTTTACGATTTGTTGTATATCATACTAAATTTAAAACCGTATAAAATAAGTGTGGAATAACACTTTAAAAATAGTAAAAATATTGTTGTATATCGTTGAGGCCATGTTGTACGCCGGCGTACAACATGGCGGCGCCTAAAGTAAAAGAGCGTGTGACCACTTGACAGGTAATCCAAGAACGCGCAATTTAAACGGTTCTATGCGCTGTATAGCATATTTCCCACCTGGTCAAGATCTCCTGAATTTCCTCTATATATTATAATTTTTTTGCTTATCACTGTTACACATTTATTGAACTCAATAAGCTTAACCAATTGGGCATATTTAATGTTTTATACACAAACGAATATGACCATATTAAAAACCATAGTAGCTTGATAAAACCTGTCAAACTTTGTTAAGGCTTTATAGTAAGACAGGGCAGAGCAGATTAAGCTTAAGGAAAATTGTATCCTGAGCACTTCGCATAAGCCCTCCTGGGCAGGATATCGAGCAAAGTTATAGAAATATACTGTATATAGCATCTTTCGCATAAATATATAACCATGCTCGTTCTTCTGCTGACAAAATCTCATCATCCTGATTGTATTATGCGTCATTTTTTGCGAAGCTATCTACATTTTTACAAAATTATTTCTTGAGTAAAAGATTTTTAGATAAGTCTAAAATAAATCAACGCATGTTGATAATCAATTACATAAAAAAATAAAAATTGCCAGTGATTCTAATCAAGATAATCACAAATAAAATAATTAATCTTGTAAATTAAATAACATCTACATTATTTGATTATATGATTGTATTAATTAAAATATTGACCATTTAGACTTATCGAAATTATTAAATTATCCAAAATCCAAAAACTACAAAAATATTTAGATTATGGACAGAAATTGCAGTTGATACATAATTGTATTGTATTTAAAATATTTATCAACTGCAATTTTTAATTATTATAATAAAAAGTCTTTACAGCAACTAAAAAATACATAATATTACACTACAATAATGTCTTTGTATATATAAATTTTTATGTATATCATGCGTTGAAAACAAAGTAAGCGAATTTTGTACTGATTAGCAACTGGGAGGCGGAATAAGGCATAAGGCCTTAACTTATAATGATGAAATCTTCACAATATCGGCATGTAGAAATAGTCTTATTAAAACGTAGGTATGACCACTATATTAGTAGTTAGTCAATACGCTAAGATACATTACTATAAATAATATTATATAACATAATCACGCTAGTTATAGCGAATTATGAAATGAAGTAAGCTATATTATTTAAATTTCAATTTCCTATAATACCATACACTCAATAAGAGGAAATTTCACATTTATTGTGAAACGTCATAAAACCAAAGTTGAAAACGTCTGCATACACGTTATTATAAAAAGACTCCAAGATCGGAAATATGTAGTAATAGAAAATTCCAAGATGTCTAGCAAATAACCTTTCTATTTCCAGCTGTGACAGGAAATTGTAGAGAAATGTATTCAACTGTATTGAAGTCACGACGGGCAAACGGATAACTTCGTAGAACGTAGGTAAAGCCTGTAAATAAGTGAAATCTGTGTTCGGTCCTGCGTAGCTTGATAGCACAGAACCCAACATTTTTGCTCGTTTTCAAATGAAATATGCCTACTTGCAATATCCAATGTATTATAAAGAAAATGTATTGTATATTAATTTAATAAGGCAGTGCAGTAATTTATTATTAATTTTTAATAATAATTAATAACGTCGTAGAAGGATTAGAAGTACTAGTATTTTGAATCATTTTAATATTCGTTTCAATAAGGTGATTAACTTAGTATTTTATGTGAGTGGCAGAACAAAAAGAGTTACTTTGGTGTTATTCAGTTCATCTATCCAGATAAATAACTAACCATTCGGATTTATTTCAGAGGTAATTATTTATTTCGTAAAATATGAATAGCCGCATGTATGATTAATGATTGTAAAATAATATTTAGTGTTAAAGTGTTGAAACAACTGTATTGTAGTTATATTTCAGTAAATCAACTGTCTAGCAATATAGGTTAACTAAAACGAGCTGCAAATAATGAATACAGACATACAGCTTGAAGTTAAGAACTTTGCATATTTTTTTTTATTTAAGTAGCACTAACGTAATCTCAGGGAAAATAAACATAATTATATGTAATGAAACCTAACACAACTTGAGCAATCGTCTTATTATTTTAGACGCAAAGGTGGAATATGGAAAGCGTTCTTGTTAAAGACCATATTACTATACCTACGCAATTACAATGGAGGGAATCACTCGAGCTTTCGGAAATAACTTGTTTAACTCTAAAACGTTCTCTATTTCTAGGAATGTCCTCTTAGGAGAATAACAATTAATCGATATTAAATATTAGTTAAAAAACAAACTTTGATATAGTAGTAAAGTAGTTGTTATAATATTATATCTTCCATATTCATTATAATTTTATATATTTTTTTAACTTTTCAACCGACGCCCGCAAGTCCTACAACGCGTGAAAAGAAAAACTAAATATATTGAAATTATTTGTTTGTAGTTTAGTATAATATAAGATAGTGTAAGTATCTATCTGCATTAGAAATTCGAATCTGCTCTTCACTTGGATTAGATCTTATTATATTGAGTGGCAGAACTCAATGAATTTTAACGATAAAAAAGCATTCAATTAATCTACAAAATAAGTGATATGTGAATTTAGAGCCCATACATTTAACTACGTTTATGTGACGTAAGCTTTCTGACAACCATGATGTGGTCTGGAAAATTTCTAGCAAGATGATGGTGCAATTACTGATTTAGCATATTGAGAACGTGTTACTCATGGTGTCATGAATAAATTAGGATATTAATTACAATTTAAGTACATAATAATTAATTTTAATAGAGTTATGCTTAAAAAATGCTATGACATCTTTCTGTAATACGTAATATAACGTAATATATATGAGTATACATATATGGGCGAAAAACCGATCTAGCTAGGTTTAAATTTTGAAAATCTTCGTTTTGTCCAATTCTGGCATCATAAATTGTTACAAAATATCTTTAGAATATGGTAACTTTCGACGTAACTTAGCAGATTATAATCGCTCAGGTGGAAAATCAAGCGGTCTCAGAACCAGGAGATCTAAGTTCAAGTTCAGATGAGTCTGATAACTTTTCCTTTTTTCCTTTTGTTTTAATATGTAATTTGTATTAAAATATAATTCGAGAAACATCGCTTACTAAAAAACGGTTACTCTTTTTAAATCAAAGCTATATAATATGCGGGCAATCTATTAGAATTGATACCTGAACAGTTTTTAAGATTTAAAATTAAATTATAATTGTATTCTTGGAAATATTGTGCACCATTGTGGTTTTACTTAAAATTCGAAGAACAATAATTACTGTCCTTTATGACGTGATGTTAAAGTTGATATGAAAAAAATAAAATAATAATCATAATGTTTTATCATAATATATAAAAATATTATTCTATTCTAATAAATGTGCGCCTTAAAATAATAAATATATTTCAATTAAAATCTTGATAAAACCACATGTCGCTCCTAATAAGCATTCTACGCTTATTAGAAGCGTGTGGTTTGAATAAGATATAGCTTAGTATTTTGCCGTGATATAATTAGCACTGCGCTTGTGGTTTATATGATGATAACTGAAGATATCGATGTGAAGACGGTATTTCCAATAAATGTATTGATAATATACATACAACAACTAATATAGTTGTTGAAACACAACGCCGAGCTTTGCCTTGATACCAGAGCGAGTAAATTAAAATATAAAATATTTAATTTCCTACAATGGGGGACGAATCCACAACCTGCCGATTTTCGTACACTTTTTCTTCTGGGCCACAACAGACTTCTATTATTTCACAGGAAAAGCATTAATTTGAATATAAATATAAAATAGTCGGCCAGTCTGCCACTTTATATACAATGTGTATAAAGCCTAAAGCCGCTTTAAAAGTCAAACTTTGTATCGGCACCATATGAATTTAAAAAAGTCGTGACTATTTTTCGTAAAAGATTCCGATTTTTTTATCCAAGTTTCATTAAAAAACAAACTTTTGTGTCATAATATACTAGCATTTCTGCTTCGTGAGTAGGACATATTTATTTATTTATTGATTAGAACATTAAACCTATATTAACAATACATATATCTATCATCTCCTTCTAGATACTAAAATAGAAAATGTACTTATACAACTAATTTAAGGTAATGTTAAAAAGTAATAGAACTAAAATCAATGAATTTTTAAATTTTTGTTTGCTTTATATTTGTACACGATTTTTTCTGAATATTTGAGTTTGGAAGATTTGTTCCATTGCATGAAATAAAGGTCAGCTTAAAAATCTATATATTAAAGAAAGTTGTTGTTAGTTACCCTATTTGTAACTGAAAAATAGCAGAACTGATTTGGCTGAAAATTGGTGAAGAGGTAACTTAGGATCAGGAGAGCGTCATAGAATACTTTTTATCCGTTCGACCTCGATTCCGTTAAGTCGCTATAAAACGTGGTATCAATATCAATACATAGAATAAAACAAAGTCGCTTTCCGAGTCCTATGTATGCTTATATTTTTAAAAGTACGCAACGTTTTTTGATGCGGTTTTTTAATAGATAGGGTGATTTAAGAGAGAGGTTTTAGTTGTGTATAAAACATTATACTGACTTTCCAACAAATGGCTATAGTATGACAGTATTTATCAGAGACCGAAAAAACTATGCCAATTGGGAGCTATTTCAGCGTGCGCTGCCTAAACTGTTACAGATATATGAAAACAATGTATGGTGACATTGTTCGTCTTATAGTTTCCAAACTAAAAGCCCGCGATAGAATAGGCATAGGTTATCTTCTACGTAATTTTATATTATATTTACAATGCATATGTATGATATTGGGAATTAAAATAATATTTGTCTTATACAGATAGTAGTTTAAAACTATGAGTCATTAGAAACATAAAATATATACTTATATGATCGAGGTTTAGATAGTCTAAATATTATATTAAGTAGATTTTATGATAGCTCCTTATATTAAGCAGATTTTAAGCGTTTACTTCGAAAATATAGGTAAATTTAAATAAAACCTAGAGAACAGGCCAGTCGTGGCTCTGAAGCACAAGCGTCCACTCAAGGAAATGAAATCTATTCTTATAATAAATGTGTATCTGATCACTGTTTGTACATGGAAGAAATTTTCATTAGTAAAAATCTTCTAGGGGACGTTTATGAATGTTATAGGGCCCAAAACAGTGATTTTTAATTTTTTTTTGTCTGTTTAACTGTTTGTGTGTGCAATTACAGTGAATGATTTAAGTACAGTTTTATATTTTGTGGACTTTCCTTCAATATTCGTTGTTTGTTTTATTTAAATCGGTTAATAAAAAGTTACATCCATTTAAAATACTTAGTTGGACAATATTGCTACATTTTTTTTTATTCACTTAACTGAAACTTTAGTTTTCAATGTATAATAGATACTGTCTTAAAAGTATTAATGTTAATAAAATAAGAAAGACAATTACTTTCTAAGAAATAATAAAATTGTTATTGAGAAATAAAACATATATCCAATGAAAGATTAAGCTTTCTTTGCACTATGGCGATTTAATTATAATTGCGATAGTTATAAATTTGGTAAGGACTAAGTCCACGCAAACTAAGTTGCCGGCGGCCATTAGTATATAACAGACATAAGATGACGATATATATTATAATACATAAAATAACTGATGCGATTTACTTTATTTTCTAACATCGCTTCTATTTTATAACGAACATGGTTTTAGAAATTTAACTTTGCAGGTTAACTTTGGATTAATTTCATTTCAAGTATCAATAATACAATTATTAAAAGGTAATTTCCTGAGTAAGCTGCAACAGGCAAGAACTAGCCAAATGTATACGAGTTAACAAGCTAATATCAGATTCGCCTGGAGACGTAAACTAACACGTACAAGAAAGGACACATTAATTACAAACTTGAACTTTATCCGAGTATAACATAGTTAAGCTTTAAACTAAGATCAACTGTAGCCAATTCCATTGAGTGCTTAGTAATAAATATTTAATAATAATTTATTCAGTGTTTCTACTAAACTTAGGTCCTAAATAAATCAAATAAACAAATAAATTCTGTTCATTTAGACTTTAGGCATTTTGGTCCCTTGATTGGAACTTTGGACCAAGTCAATTTTACTACTCAATGTAAATTTTACGATTCAACAGCACGAAATTTGCATTAAAGTCACAACAGGGAGATTTCTTTTGTCTACATTTATTTACTTATGATAGTTAACGTGAAAGTAGCAATCATTGATATCCAGTATAGACTGCCAATAATTATATACGTAGATACTAAATTTAAAAACGTATAAAAATTTGGACGAAGCAGGGTTTGAACCTGCGCGTCTTGAAAACCGTTCAAGCGCTCTGACCACTAAGCCATCCGTCCTCACCAAGCTCCGTCGAAATTTTTATACGCTTGTTACAACTTATTTATGTTGCTAGCATCTCTGTAGGGAGATTTTTACAAAT
>DWMZ01000070.1:0-41618 GCA_018249855.1 Eueides tales michaeli
ATATATATATATATATATATATATATATATATATATATATATATATATATATATATATATATATATATATATATATATATATATATATATATGTGTATATATATATATATATATATATATATATATAACAATGTAATTAACATTACAATTGCGTTACATATATCGATTTAAAAAGTTCTTACGTACTTATAATATTTCATAATCGCCTCATTTATAAAATTATATAAATGACAGTTACAAAGTATTAACTGTTTCAAACAGCGTCATTGACGTTTTATTTAGTTTATTTCGGTCGTAACTTGTATTAGAAATCTCTTTACCCTGTTATAGAACTTTTTATGAACATTTTTTTATAATTCACAATAAAATTCTCGTGTACACAGTACTAAGTATTTCATTTGTATTAAATAAATTTAATTTTATAATTTAATTTTAAAAATACTAATTTTAAAACGAAACACAACGGCCACTGATTTTAAATTACAGTCCACTTTTTTAGTACTCATTAGAAAAATATCTTATTAATTTAATTACTTGTATTATTCGAAGGAGTTAAAATTCTTAGAGAGATACAGATAGCATTACGTCATTAAATTAAATATCGAATATTTTATGAATGTTACTTGATAAAATGTTAAGTTTTTAAGTTATAATTAGTCAGTAAAATTCTTTTATCTCATTGGGGCCAATTGACATATTTGTATAATTCCAAGAATATATGAGTCAATTTGTCTACAATATATATATATATATATATATATATATATATATATATATATATATATATATATATATATATATATATATATATATATATATATATATATATATATATATATAATAATCAAAATATTTATTTACCTCAAATAGCAATACAACTAAAGCTAAAAGACTTTTTTGAAGAATGTATTTGTTTAAATAAAATAATATCCTAAGTTCTTTCTAATACCTTTAGGATTAAGTGTACAAATGAGATCTTTGATTTTCGCAATTATAACTCATTTTAAATGAAACAAAGTGACTGGATTAATTGCATTTACTATTTTCTTTTATAATTTTAGAAAATAGAAGTTCAGTGTTCGAAAGAAAACTAAATGGCAATGAAACAACCCGGGTTTCCGGGTTGTTTCATTTAAAATGTGTACAAACTTTCATGATGATAGGCTATATATAAAACTTTTGACGTGAAAACGTCACAAGCTAACTAACATTAACAAATATATTACTATAGTATAATAAAAGATTAATATTTTTGTTTAATAGTTAAATTGTTAGATCATTTTCATAAATCAATAAGAAAAGAGATAGCGTTTTTATCATTTTTTTTTATTCAAAATTACTATCTGTCGTAACGTTTTGAATATGAAATATTATATTAATAAATTATATAAGTGCCATTGACTTCCAATGTAAACAAACATTAATTTTGCTTTCCACAAACTTACGTTGCCATAGTATGACGTAATCGTATGATTTGTAACCTCGATAATAATATATACAGAGATTGTCATCATAATTATTTAGAATTAAAATGTATATAAAACAATAAACTTATGCCTTGAGCATTAATTACTAAAGAATTTTATTTTCTATTATTTTTACCAGTCTAATTTTCTTAGAATTCAAGTTAAATAAGAACACAGTTCAAAAAGAAGAGGCATATTATATATACTTTCAATAAAAACTATCATCGGTAGGATTTTATAAAGTAATTGCTAACTAAAACCAGTTAAGTATTTATAGCGACATTTATGTCTCGGATTCGATTCTATTTTTAATCACATTACTTTCTTACAGCTTAGAACCACTTCTGAACTAGATTTTCTAGTTTCCATCAAGAGAGTACACAACATGGCTCACTTAGTTGTAAATAACTTATGTTTATAATTTTTATTCATTTTAACGTTGAGTGGGACTGTTTATTTACTTACTTTATATAATGAATATTATGAAGAAGTTCATATTTATTTAACATTAACTATCAAATACATTAGATAATTTTAAAAATGTTTTAATTAGAATAATATTTTAATAAAAACATGACATAACATTTTAACTTACTAATATAATAAGAAGATATATTCTATTATACCTACTCGTACATATTTCAAAACTTATTCTAGTAAAAGTTTAAAGTTATAAACTCAATACAATGTACATGAAATATGAATTTATTCAAATGTATAATTACATCAAATTTCATATAAAGCGTTTCTAACGAAAAACCTTTTTTTTTAATAAAATAAACATCCCCTTTTTCAATATTAAATGAATTAAACTATTTGTTACGCCAGCAACGATTTAGTGAAAGTTACTATTTGCGTCTAAGTTTACGAAAGTCTTTAACGTCCAATCGTATGTTTTAAAAAGCATCATAGAGTCGTGGTTAACCTCAAACTGTCGTAAAGTCTTGACAGACCTGTGACAGTCAGCTGCTATTACATGTATGTAAATCTCCTCCTAATATTTATATTTATTTAAGGAGAGATGCATAATCCTAATGGTAAAAACATACTACAGAAATTCCTAAATAAACGTCAGACACTAATGAATGTAACTGTTTACACCTCGACGTACCTTTTGTATTTAAGTAAAGTAAAGATTTGATAACTATTAACTTATATATTATTTATAATTTATTATATCCTATAATTCGGAAAATATATATAATGATATCTTTTTAGCTACACCAGACGCTTGCGCCGAAGTGTTGTCACAGCGGCTGATCTTATACTAATTATCAGTCCGCTTCACGCTGTATCCCGCACATGGCAGGGTAGGCAAAGCGAACTTGGCAAGCGAACTTTCTAGTGTTAAGACACTCTGCCGAATTTGAGGGGATCTAACCACATCCTTTCGCGTTTACTGACTGTAAAACTGCACGCATGTACCTCTGCACCACGACAGGCCTTAAAAATTGTAATAAATGATTTGTTTAACTACACGAGTAGTAAATATATCGAATCAGCTAAGACGCAATTAGATTGGCTAACCGACTCATGATTGAGGTAGGTATTGGAAAGTACGTCATGGGCCATGGCACAACTTGTTTACAAATTATATTATTTTATTTTTTTCTACTTTTATTTTCTTTAAAATTAAAGCGTAAATACGAATTCTAAAGCTCATCTTTATATTTATTGTGATATTTATTATAATTATACAAAAATCGCATATTCAAATGTGGTTTGTCCAATAAATTAAAATTATATTTTAAACCGTTCTTTACCTTCTTCATAAATAATAAAAAATATTGCTGTCTCAGTTTATTCATCTGTTTCCAATTAGGACATTGACGCGAACCGCACGTCACTGCTTGAATGACGTTAAGATCATAATGAATATTCATCGCCAACTAATGCCTGCCGCTCACGAGAGTTCCAAGATAAAATATGTTGATAAAATCTATGGAAGGTTAGTTAAACATTACTAACGTTTATATAATAGTCTGTACCATTTATTTTAATATTATTTTTTTTTGTATTTGAAGGAGATTTTTGACGTGAAGTAGAACAAAGACATTGGTTGTGGGTTCTATTTCTACTCGGGCTAGTGATTATAATTATATATTTTTTATTTTCTCGCTCTAGAAGACACACATTAATGTTTAGATCCCCACAAGTCACGCAATGTCTCGAAAATTGAGCATTATTGGGAAACTAAATGTCTTACATAAGGCAGCCTGTGACTTTTTCCTGAAAAAGCATGAAGTTGCCTTTTGTATTATGAACCTTCAAGTTTAACTTGATATGATTTTGTTAAGCCATATTACGGCTAATACGTTATCTAAGTTCTAGTTTCTTTGTGATGAAATGTTTTTGGTCATTTCGACATATTCTCATTAATAACGAGCATAGCTCATAATTTTGCCTTAATGTCGTTTTAAATTGTACCTAATGGCTTTCTACCATATTTGTATATTAATTATAATAATATATAATTATAATTAATAAATATGTCATTCGGTTTGCTTTATTTCTGAAGATAGAATAGTTAAAATAAGTAGATTATTTAATTCTTGTTAAGTTTAAGCAACGAATTTAGGGCTACATTGGTATGAGTTACTTTGGAATTTGTTTAGTTTGTGCTGTAATAATTGACAATGAGGTAATTATAGTTATCGTTTTTAGTGAAAGTTGTTCAAATATTCTACGGCACTTTCAAAGTATTCAAGCATTTAGCAATATAGATTAAATTAAACAATATTCCTATTTTCAAAAATTAAATACTATCTTGCAAACTTAATATACTTATATATAGTTAAAATTTTCATTATTCTGTTGTGTTTTTCTCTAACGTACATTTCCTTCATAGATTCTTTATGGTGGTAAAAACATACTGATAGATGTACAAAAATATTGAATTCTTCAATTTAGTTTACAACTTTAACAATACACTTAATGAACAAAATATAATTTATTATATTTATTATATATAAAAAAACCCGTTAATTAATAATTAGCATTTTTTTAAGGCCTGTCGTAAAAGCAAAAACATGCGACTGTAAATGTGATAGATTCGATTCCTACTCGAGAAAATTTAATCTATACGTATAATAAATCTGTAACTGATCGCTGTCTGTACATGGAAGATTTATTGTGGAAAAAGTTATAGGATAGGGGACGTTTATTACTGTAGTGCCCAAATCAGTAATTTTATTGTTTTGTCTGTTGCTTTTGTGCGTTGTTTGTATTTCAGAAATTTCAGAAACCATATATAGGTTTGAAAACCGTTTTCACTATTATATCTTGGAAATTTTTCTTTAACATTTAGTGTTTTTAATTTAAACCATGATTAGTAAATAAAATGGTGTTATCAAGCGGGCGGGTCGCTAGTATTTGATTTATTTGACATATTTTATATGTATATTTTGATGTATTTGATATTTTCTTCTCCTGGCTCTAATAACGAAGCAAACTGCGGCGTTAAGTTCCGCGATTCAAAACGCAATACTTCTAGAATTCGGCGTAATTCACAAATTGGAAAATGGATGTGTTGTACTGAGAACAGAGTATATTAGAACAAGGTTCCCAAGATCTGCTTTGTCTTTTACGCTGTATCTTGAAAAAAGAAACCGTAAATAATAATGTTTGTTTAAATATTCACTAAGTCTCTTATATTTTTACTAAAAAAGCAATATTCAAGAAACTGTTTTTATTATTTTACAACAAATATTTTCTGTATCTATTTTATATTAGTTTACTTTATAATTCAAAGTATTATCGCGTCGCTAAATGATCTGTTCAATTTAGTATTTGTAATATAAACAATCACTACAACTGATTCTTAAAACGATAATTTGTTGATTGTCCTATATGGTTATAAGTTATAAGTATGTTTGTTTATATATAATCTAAACATTAGAGGAAACATGAAATGATGAATAATTATAGGTATCTCTAATTATCAATTAATACATAGGTCTAAAACTATTGAATTTGTATGATATGTGGTTTTCCGGAAGGGAATATAACAACGATTTTATTTATAGGGACACCTAGATGAGCCAGACACTTAAATAATCAACATTTCAATAGAATCACTACTAAATAATACTTAATAATACTAATGATATAATAATATTGTTAACTTTGTCCAGAAATCACGAAAAATATACTGTTTTTAAGCTTTTGCACTATGCTATTAAAGACATTTAACCAATTACCGTCCACAAAATGCCGCTCACGTAGCGACGCGTCTGTCTGATACGACGTATTACACACGCTAAGCCAACCTCGGATCACCATTAAATATTAATGTAACTGATTTTAATTCCTCACTTTCCATTACGCTGAATTATTATTTTCCTATTTTTGTCACTATAATTACTACTTTTTATCATCTTAATTACAATACTTAAGTATTTTTTTTTGTATTAATTGAAACACTAATAAAATTACAATATAATCTGCAATAATGAGACTGCTTTCTGAATCAAAGACTTAGAAGCAGCATATTTAAAAATATTTGCACAATTTATTTATTAAGATAGTTAAAAATACCGGTAGTATTTTATAAACAAAATAAGAAAAATGATTGTTTGGAATTTTCGTAAATTTAATATAGATTCATTTCAGTACAGCTAGCCTAATCTCAACGTAACATTAGATATTCATTGAGTGCTCATGATTTTAGAACAATCAATGAACATCTACTTCACATATTGTAAATGTTAGAAATATTTTTTACAGGGTTTCATAGATTTCTACAAATCTATTTGCATATCGATCTTACTTTTCAATTTTTCAGGGATTTTTTTGTTAGTAAAATTACTGTGGCACAAGGCTTTTCTGGGGTAGGCACGGCCTACCTGGCTTGTTCCTACGCCCATAGTGCTAGACATGATTTGGCTTATATTTAGTATGCAAATTGTAATCGAAATGATTTACAAATAGTTTTGTATACTATATGAAGTAAATTAAATATTATAAAGTATTAAGGAAAATTATAATTATTTCCTACCCATGTTGTTGCTGTGAAGTTGAATGTACACCAGGAACGGTAAGTTGATATCCTCGACATTATAATGCATTTAAAATTAACATTTCTAACTACCACTGCATCATCTGTGGTGATAAAATGAATGATATTTCATACACTATAACAAGCACTTCGTGCTACTCTTAGGAGTTATAACTTTCTATACGTTATATATATACGATAAGTGGGTATGAATATAGTTGATTTTAGGAGTCCACCAGTTGTTTATTTGCAATTTAACTTTATTTTTCATATTGGTAGTATTTCATGGATAATTTTAGAATAAATGATTATTTTAGTTTATAACATACTAAGATATTGCATCTTATATTATTATATATACCTCTATAATTCTATTTTAAGAAACAGTTAGCTTGTGTATAAGTAACGGTTTCTAGTGAAACTAATATTAATATTATTCCTAATTTGACGTTAACTGTACTCTCGTCGATGTTAACTGAAGCGTAAATTTTGTCCCAAGGTCGCTGTCGCCGGCGAGAGCTGTCGCGTATTGCGTAGCTCTGATTACGAAATAAGCTTTTCTTACAAATCATTGGAAATTTTATGTATATTTAACAAATACAGCTTTAAAATATAATGAAGCAAATTGAAAGTTTCAGTCTCCAATGAACATAAAAATAGAACGAAGACTGGTCCTGCTAGTCACGGACTGACATAAATACGCAAACCACGATTCCCCTACTCATTTAAAGACATATCAAGTTTTTGCGTTCTTATATAACTCTTATAAAACTTAATGAAATATTATAATAATATTTTAATTGTTTATATAAAACGTTTAAGAATTGCAGTGAATATTGAATAATATTTTTTTGAATAAAAATGTCGTTGTAGAACAAACGGATTACAATTTGGTTTATATGTATTGTGTTAAAACCAAAATTAGATGGACCTAAATATTATAAATGCGTTGTTCTTTACTTTTTTCGGTTTCACGCCGTTTACCGTATGTAGCAGGGTAGGCAGGTGTTAAGACACTCTGTTCCCCACGCAACGTGAAGTTTTTGAATTAGTTGGTGACTCAACACTGCACTTTCTTTCTAATAATGCATTTCTTTATAAAAAATCTATTCTCTCTTTCCTTATAAGTAGTTTAAATTTAAATTCTATTTGAGTTCACACTAATAAGCTTCTACCATCCGTACCGTAGTTACTCAGAGATAGAACCCGGGCGTCTGAAGCGTCACAGTAAAATGTAACCCAAAAGATTGGATTCTTTTAAACCCGAGAATTATAAAAGAGAAATAAAATATTTCAATGCACTAAAACTAAAGACAAAATATGCAATTGCGGGTTACCCTTAAAAGCGATTTTTTTACAGGTAACCACTTTTGTTTTTTAAAAGATAGGAGAAAACTATTTGTTTTATAAAAGATAGCAGAAAGATGCAAAGAATGATGATCAATAAATAAATATAAGTATGTATAGTTAATAGAAAGTTATGATCAGTTTTATGTAAGATGACTATTTTGTATAGCATTTCTTACTTTCAGGTACAAATGAGTGCAGATACATACTACGTGGTGGCAGGTAGCGTGGTCGTCCGGTTCCGCGCAGTCGCGGTGTCCAGGTGAATGGCAGGCCAGCCCGCGCTACAAAACGAGCAAATATGTGAATGCTACGTATCGCTATAAACGAAACGCACAGCACAATCGCTCGCAGCATTATATGTAATCGCATTGCTTAAATATACAATTATAAATCGTTAATTATAATATAAATTTAAATAAATATATATATATCATGCTCATCGTACTCGTAAGTGTATACTTTTGTTAGTTAAGTGCTTAGTTTTCATATATATTTGTAGGTATCTTAAGTAAACAAAATATTTGTTTTAAACAGAAATCTTCGATAAGGAATTTTTGTATTTGCTTCTTATATTACAAGACCCTCATGTCGTTTTCCTCATTCTTTCGTCCTGTTTCGTTCGTTATTTGCATATTATATGTTATACATCTATCAAGTATATAAAAACAAAATGATTTTGAGATTATGAACAAGGTAACAATAATTATGTCATCGGGCGAAATAATACGATACCAATCTAAGTTAGCCTTTCGACTTCTTTCTTCTAATTAATTTTTAATTCAATCTTGACCAAGAATCTATAGCGAGTTAAGACTATTTATATGGATATTTTTTCATTGCAAGGGTTCTGAATACTTTCTAATAATGTATGTTTTAAAATATAATTATGCTAAAATCCTCGAATCTTCGAAACAAATGATTATTTGTGGTTAAAAATTACAATAAAGATAGCAACTAAATATACATTTTTTTCAATTTTAATAGAAAAGGTTTTGTGTCTGCTATAAACTATAATAGTAAATTATATTCGAAAGGTTATTTATTATATATACAGAGCAAACATAGTACCACATCACAGCTCACAACTTTTTATGTGTCTTATTTTGAGTTACCAAAAAACACTTAGAAAGACTTACTCACTTACTTAGCTTTACGCTATATCCCTAGGCAGAGAGAAAAACAAAACTTGAAAAATAGTCGCAATTACGGCGTAGATCTGATTGATATGTGTAATATCACTATTCTAGTTTATATTGTAATTATTTACATTTTTAATTCTTTAAAACTTTAAAGCTATTATTGAAATGTCAAGTTCATCATCAAATATATTTTATGACTTGTCTTAATGAACCAAACGTGAATATGTAAATATTACCAAATGTACGTAATTACTATTTTTTTGTATTATTTTTTGTTGTTTGTTATTATTTACGAAATTTAAGTCGCCTATGAAAATATTAAGCTTCGCGCTTTACAGCTTTTACCGTACTTCAGAAGTATTTCAGAAGACAGAAAGAGCTTGGTGTTAAGAAACTTCGTTCTTCGATTAACTCACCCGATTTAGAGGCATTGAAATGCCTCTTGGAACGTTGAGCTCAAAGAATACGAATAATAGCTCAACGCTAAATTTTGTAATTGACCAGGCTTGTGCATTGAAAACAAGTCAGTCCTCCGATTAGGGATGGCAGTCATAACCTTTTCGAGTATATCTAAAAGCTATCCCAACTGCGCCACAGTGGATTTTGAGGATTATTATATACCCACTACATAAACTTCGTAAAAGATGTATACTGCTCGACTGGTGAATACGAAATATTTAAATACATAATAATATATTGGTATAGATGACTTTGTCTTATAGTGACAGTTGCATTTGTTCACCATCAGCTTTACATAGAATATACATGCTTAACAAATCTCAATATTTTTTTTATCGTAATACCATCGGCATTTTGCACGTGCACGTGTCTTAGGTGCTCGCTATTAAAGATTACTTTAGACATATAGATGAGGTCGGTCTTTGCCTCTGCAACGTCTGTCAAGGTTATAGTCGATTTTTAAAGCAATGAGAAACAAAACCGGATTTAAATGGTAATACTTTGCATTACATCACCCATTGGGAAGGTTCATTTTTATAATAATTGTACTTGATTTTTTCTGGTTACGTACCGGACCGTATTGCGTGGAAGAGCCTCACGTTAAATCAAAATGTTCATGTTGTTTTTCGGGCTTTAGCAAAGTATTGTGCAATTTATAACTTAACCTTAAAATATATACTTGCCTGAACTACAGTATTACTACACTATTACTTTGCGTACAATGTTTGATAATAATATACGGTAAAATTAATATTTAAAAAACTGAACATTTAATTAATCAAATTTAATAAGATAATTGAACCATATGTCTCACAGATAAATAATAATAGGAGTTAATAAAGATGTCCGTGTGTGTATTTGATTTGTGACATTTAAAATAAACCTGCAGTGCGTCTAAAATGCGAGTCGCGAGCACGGAAAACTCATGTTCTAACGCTTAGTGCATCAGTGATAAAACAACGACGATTTACGACAGTACTTAGTTCCGCTTCTCAACATCAACAGAAAATACGTGATGTACGTCTGTTTACATGACCAAGTCGTCCCAACTTCCGTTGACTTGAACGTGCTCAAGGGAAACAGTTTACTTGATTAAAACGTAATTTCTAGAATATTTCTATTATATTTAGGAAAAACTATCAAATAGTTATTTATAAATATTTTTTAAGCTTCTCTTTGATATTTTTTCTGTTCGATTGGTATTTATGTACGTACTTCGTCATTGTCAATTCTATATGAAATGATAGGATGAATTAAATATAAGCATTTGCTGCAAGAAAAACTGAAAAATCTAATAAATCAATTTCCTAAACATTTACGAACTTATAAAATATTCTTTCTTTAATTAAGTATTTAGGATATTGGCATATTGTAAATATAAAAAAAAGTAAAATCACTGATTAATGTAATACATTTATGACGACTGAGGTTTAAACATGAATAGTGAGACGCTTGCAACATCATAACACGTAAGCAATTCGATATATTATCTAGATAAAATACATAATACGTATGTTGTGCATACCATAAATAAATATGACAAACTGTTACATTGTAGGTATAAAAACTTTTCATTCATGTTTTACAAGTCCATTGAAAGAAAACGTGCGCTTATCTATAATGTTCTGCCTTTTAATGATCTCGTAACTCATTAATACAGTATAGGCACCACGCCGCTTGTTTTAAAAAGTAAACAGTGTAGAGAAATCATGAAATAAACGTGGAAAGTTTGTTCTGTACATCATTGTAGTTGTTGTTATACAGTAGAAAATAAATTTACAAAGTGAATTATATTATACATACATGGCGATCCTCTTTAGCTACAAATTAGTTGAATTGTATGATAATTCTCCGATATAATCTCAATACCTATAGAGATAAATAAATAGAGATGACATGATTAAAAAACAATAAATTGTAGTATTCATAACGTTTTCATACCTCCAATACATAGTTAAAAATATTTTATTATTGAAAACTATACTGTATATTTTACCGCTCATCTTCATCTCGATCACATCAAATAAGGTAATATAATGGTAATTATAGATTTTTATTACACGAAACGTGTCGAAGTGAGTTATATTATAATAGGTATATTTAGAATGGCAGCATTTGTTTTACTGTTTGTACAGTATTTTGTTAGATTCTTAAATATTTACAACCCTGTGACGATATTAAATACTAGGAAATTATCGCATTATTTTCGATACATCTATAATTTTTTACATCTTTCTCATAACATTTGAATATAAAATAATTTGTCTTTCGCAACTATTTATTATGAAATACATTTCAAATAATAATTATTAATTTTATTTGAATCATTCAAGCAATTTCTTAAAATAAGATTAAAGGGATACTGTTGATATTTCGTTTCCGACGCTAAAAAACAAATTTAATAGACAGTAATATACGAGTACCTACCAATACAAATTAAGTAATAAAACTGATTGTATTAAGAAATAAATGTTTATTGCTATGTATGTCCTGCTATTAATCACATATAGTGGTTGGTTATAAATTGTGAATGGCGAATGGAAATATGCGCAAGAGCCGATTTGCAAGTTTAATTATAATATCCGTCGTTTTTGTGTGAAATATAATTTGTAAATTATTTTCGTCGTTACAATTATGTTTAATAAAAATATTTACAAAGGATATGTGAACTAATGTTATCTGAGAGTGTGGTCGTGGGTTCGATACCGACATGTGTTGTTAAATTTTATTTTCTTATGCGTTATAAGATTACCTCACCTACTATGTTTAATCAAAAACTTATAGTTTCTTAACATTAGATTATATCTACATACATTATTTAATTTATTAGATGCTTGAAGATGTTAAATATATATTATTCATAATAAATACTAATGTATGTGAGAATTTTGTAAAATAATGAACATTTTCCTTTTTGTCTATAATTTATTGACTAAATTTTCTTATAAAAAGTCTTAATAAATTATTGTTCACTGTGGTACAAAAGTTTAGAGTACCTAACTTTTACACGCCACATCGCATGAACTGTAAATAAGGTCGAAGTAAATAGCTATTATCCTCTTGATTTATCTTTAAGGCAACATGAAATATAATATTTTAGCATAATAACAACATTCTGCACCTACTGGTAATAATTAGAAATAAAATGAAACCAAATATTATTATTATTGAATAAAATTATTATTATTATTGAATATGATTTATATGTATTTTTTGTTGAGGGGCGCCACTCAACGCACTTTGGAATGTTATTAGAGCCAAGAAATTAAAATATTTAAAATATTTCCGTTCCTCGAGTGGGGAACGGTCGCCACAACCCTGCGCGACAACGCCACACTGAGCCTAGGTGTTCTTTAAGCACTAAATACTGGCATTTGGCTTTATCGAAATAAGTATATGCTATACTGAATAAATGGCGCCCAATGTTATTAGTCGCATAATGCGATGACATACATATTTTGAGATTCGCCATTTTGTATGTCAAGTAGTCAGTAGAAAATGAGCCACTAGACATTATTTCTATTATTGATATTGACATAATTAAAATCAGAATATAATTAATTTGATTTAAATTATGTCTATATTGTCAATTTTTAAACCCGAGAATGTTATTTTGTGAGGTGTTATGGCTTAGCGGTTTAGCGTCTAACTGTTAGAACGAAGGTTGGATTCGATTCCATTTAGGGGAATTCATTATTTTCATTTTGTCGCTCTAGCAACAAAACAAAGTATCGAACATCGGACGGAAAGTGGACTTTGGTGCAGCGAAGTTAGTTGATTGATTGATGTACCTGCTTTATACGGGATATTGGGTGGAATAATGAAATAATCATATTTTAACTCTGTAAATAGAGGTTAATGCTTAAATTTTTTCTTCAAATCACAAATCTTCGGAATCAAACTACAACAGTGCAACACCAACGCATATATAATTTCGTAGACAATTATTTCCTTTTGACAGCTTTTCTGAATTACTTTCAAGTACGACTAGTAGTAAAAATACCTTTATTAGGAAGACAGACATATCCAATATATATATATATATATATATATATATTGGATATGTCTGTCTTCCTGATAAAGGTATTTTTACTAGTCCATAAGTTAATACAATTACACGTATAAATTTGAAATGCATCTCTGATTACTTTTGCATTACTAACCTCACCGAAAAGGTATTTTTAGGTCAGTCTAAAATTAACATTTTAAAGTAGTAATTTAACTGTAACAGACCTGTGGGACGATCTTTCAATGTTAACATTCTAAGCTGACTCTGCTATCAATTACGAGTTTAAATGGCCGAGGTAACGAAACACGCGGCCTAACGGTACACTTTTAATTGCATTTGTTATCTGTTCAATCTTAAGTCTAACATATCTTTTAACCTGTAGAATTTCACATTTTGTTTAATATCAATAAAAAAAAAACTAATACAGATAGATTTAAAATATGATGATAATATACATATTATGTATATTATCATCATATTTTATATCTGTTTCATAAATGAACATTTTAATTTACTTACCGAAAAAACGTCCACCCGAAAACAAAACAGACAAGCACATTGGCTAGCACACGTAATTTTCTCAAGATTTGTAATAATCAAATGTAACGAATACTAAATATTACTCATATTTATTAATTAATTAAACTAATTGGTTATATTATATGTCAAATGATCAAACCCATTAGGGGGATCCCAAGAAATAAAAACGGTCTTACGTACGTCAAAAGAATCGCTGTACATTAATTTATAAAAGATCTGGCCGCTCATTAAGTGTCGTGCGATCCACAATAGACGCGGTGTGATAAACGCTACTCTTTATTAACGAACGTAAAGCTTTTAGTTTTGCGTAGTTTGTACTCGCGTGGTCGTTTCTTATCGGAAAAATCAAAGTGCGAAATTTTCCCACACATACAATTAAAAATGAATTAAATATGTTTATACTTATAAATGACTATCCATTCTCAACGCTAAGTATGAAAATATGACAACAGATCTTTAATATGTGTAATTATTTTCTGTATTTAATGTACCTCTATAATAGGATTAAACATCAAAATTACAATTTAAGAGTTATTTTTTTCAGGAAGTTTTATTTGTGATACATCTTTTGTGGATTGAAATAATATATAATGAGGCCTATTTAACAAGATGCATTTATTTGACCCAGCTACAAATGAGACATTTTCACTGAGAAATAGAAAATTAACACTTTTTTTTCTAAATAAGCGAGTAAATATGACTAGTTAAAACCTATTTAAGCTGTCTAAATTTTACATCGATTTAGAGACTCATTTGATAACCAACGAAATGTATTAAATGTTCTCTGCGATAAATAACGCCCTCGTCCTTACGATGTTAACGTCTTTATCTGATGGCACAGTGATTTTCCGCTTCTTCTTTTATAATATATACGAACAAAGCCTTAAAGGCGCTTACCAGAATATTAATTAACACAAAATGTCACTTATAAAGGAAACTTAACTAATGGCTAGGCTATTTCAATCAATGGTAGTAAATGTACTAAAACATGTAATAAACCATCCACTTGGCGTATTTTATTTTATTTTATAATAAGAATACTTTTAAGCTATTATGAAAAATAAAAGCAAACCGTGTGATGATTAAGATTCAGATTATAAATTACAACCATAATGATAAATTAAACGACATTTCATATCTCTTAATTTGCTTATGAAATTCGAAATCATTTGAATATTTTTTACTATTTTTAAAGTGTTAATTAACACTTAAAAAAGAAAAATAATAAATTCAAATTTATATACGTACGTATGTACTGTACTAAATTCAAATTTATTGACGTTCTGTTCTAAGTAAGTATCATTTAAGTAAATTAAAAATATTTTATAACTTTCGCTCGCTATATTTTTAATATTCTGGACAACAATGATGCATGAATGTATGTGAATCTAAATAACAATGATATACATTAGAGTTATGTGATGTTTTATTATACTTGACATAGTTTTTTTTTTAAATACCAGTCATTACAAATAATTTTCTTTAATAAGTGTAATGATATTAATACAGCAGTCTAATTGTACCTGGTCATTTAAAATGACATGTACCTTCACTTTAAGTATAAACAAAATGCTGTTTTTATTATTATTTTGTACAACAAAGGCAAACAAAATTTATTAAAAAAAATATAAAGTATAAGAAGCTTACGTACCTTTGCATTGTTTTGGAACAAGTTGTGTAAGCTTTTATTATTATTTTACTTATTGTGTTGAAACGTAACATAATAAAGATATACTCAAATACTACATAATTACCAAAATTATGTATTTACACTTTTATCAATAATTTCTTATTCTTATATAATTGATTGATTTTAATATAAACCATACTATTTTAATATAAATCATTATTATCCTTAAATACGTATTAGATATATATATATATATATATATATATATATATATATATATATATATATATATATATATATATAAAGTAAATTAAAAAAAAGTTTTAAATATGTTTTACACAATGCTGAACACACACAAAAACTATATTGAATCAGATTACACAAAATTAAATTGACCGTTGTAATTTTTGTGATGATATATTGTATGAATTATGGTTGCTTATATACGAGTAGTTGGACTTGTTCCTTTAAACTCAATGGAAATAGATTATTACTCGTCTCTTTTTAAAATTTCTTTGATATGACTTTGATTTGAATAACGATGGGAAGTGCCATCACCTGTAATTGTTAACGAAACGCTATAAAACTATGTTCTACCAGATTCCATGTTTTCTCGTAGTATGACAATATTTTTTATATAATGACAACTTATCTTGTTAATTATTTTGATAAAACGCTTTAATTAAGTCATCTAATTACTCGGAGAATAATATCTATATATCCTACAAACAATTACACTACAGGAAGTTCTTGAGATTAATATCAAATAAATGCGCCACTTCCTTTTGCAATGCATACACTCAACTAACTTAATATATAAAAAATATTTTAAAATAAGGCTTTCTGCTAGAGATTCTGAAATAGCATGTATTTCTTGCATGGCATCTCTTGCAGGTATGTAAAGACGAATCATTTCGTTACCTTTATGCATGAATGTCATATAGAGATAACAAGCTATATTGAGAGAGAAGAGCGTAACTTACTATAACTTATTAGAATCAACGAAAATTGCAACCATTTAAGCTAGTCATCAAGGAAGTCTGCATTTATACTGTGATTTTGGACGTGGTTACTTTAAATAACAGAATAAATACGATACACATACATTGCAACCGTCCCTTTATAGCGTTAACTACTACTCATTGAATTTTGCACTGAATAGATTATCTTAAATTGTATGATAATGCTATCTGTATAAGTTAATTCGAGAAGCAACAATCAAGCTAAAAAACACGGCTACATTTTTTATAGCTTCTCAGAAATACCAGGAGTTTTATAAAATATCTAAACGTATTCTATGTAAAAAAGCGAGATATAGAACGACAGATGAGAGTTCATAGATAATGTGATCTTATGTGAACCAAGTATGTTTGTCTGCGAATGCAGAAAATGTTGATAAATGAAAATACGAACGTAGTACCTGTATTATTTGCAATTTTAATTGTTTTGAATAATAAAATATTATAACAACCAAATCTTTATTTAAATAATATACAAAGTATTTATTTCTTAATATATGTACCATAAATATTGATTTTGTTTATTGTTATTTAAATGTGTAGATATGTTGATAGCGATTTTGCGGAATAAAGCTCCGAAAAAGGTGATATCTGAATAATTACTTGAGCGGTCGATGCAAATAGGTGTTTCATGTGCAAAGATTTATTTTCACAGATGTAAGTTTAGCGATAATAAAGTTTTTTTTTTAATTTTTGGTCTCTATGTATTGACTGCACAAAAATTTCGGTATAGTTTACCTTACACTACATATTTTTAGGACCTGAATCATTTTAGCAAATAAAGTGTTCAATGCTTTATTAGTATAATTTTATAATAACAAAATATGCCCTACTAAATTGTTAGGTAGAAACACAAAGAATGTGCTCACGCACAAATACAAACGTTTTTAAGAAATTTTCAAAAAAAAATAATTGTCATCGTATTGAATATCTTGACTTTGATTCACGACGACAAGTGGAAGTGTACAATTCTATACAATTCATTATAAGAGTGGTTTAACGTAGAATAGAAACGATAACATCTAGATGACTTCGTAATTACAAACTTTGTAAACGGAAAATACATAATGGTATTATGCGGATTTGTATTGTGCAATTCGAAGAATCTCGGCACCTGTACTATTACATGTATGTACTTTGCTTTAAAATATATGGTAATGTTTTACGACATTTATATTGTGTTTTAAGTAGCTTTATAGTTGTTAGTTTCAGATAAAAAGATTTTACATATTTCTTATTTTTCCTTTTAAACGATAAAACATTTTCAATATTGAAAAGGAGAAAATGATTTCCCCTTCATCCGCTTGAGACACTCGTATCGTATGTACAAAAATAGTTAAAAAAATAAGCCGTGAAACATGAGAAATAATAAACACAACACAATGAGTCTAAAAACATTGGAATTGATTATGTGATAATGAATGTTAGTAATTAAAAATAAGTTTTATTTAGGTAAAACAATGTCAAATGCTTGTATTTAGGAAGCAAAAAATATAATTAGTACATATTTTGACTATACTTAATTAAAAAACTTTACTTTGACAATACTACGGCGTTGTTGAGATAAACTAACTAAAAAAATAATCTAATTGCAATCTTTTCTTTCTGTTGTAGTTAATGTAAGATACTCGCAGCTCTCACTGTGATGTGTTTGAATTGTGATTTTATAGTTAGATTGATTGTTTAGCAACTATAAACATGTGTACTGCATAAATACCGAAGCAGGTTATAAAATGCTATTTTTGTACAGTCAAAAATCAATTGGAGTTAGTTATGTAAGCCACACGTTAATTAGTTTATTTATATGCCTCGGTTAAAACTTTGCTATTACTTAAGACTTGACAAGGTCGAGATGAGCTTGGCCTTCTCACATTTTGGACATTTAACGCTTAACTGTTTCACGCCTGTTCATTTTAGTGGCTTCGTGATTTTATTCGCTTATATTTTGGTTAAAGTTACTATGTTTTTTTTTAATTATTTTTATGTAAATGTACATCTTTAGGTCTTAAATCATAATTGTGTAATTAAAAATAGTAACTCACGGTTGATATTACTTTTCAATATAAGAGATTTTTTTTAATATTACCAAAATAAGACAGGAAATGTGTCAAGCTTTATTAAATTCAAACTCTGTCACAATATATTTACATGGATTACCTACAATATTTTAATTTAACAATTATATATTTTTAAAAATAACATATTTTTCATAAGTAAAATTATTAAAAGTGAATTTTACTATGGAATATTTATATGCAATTAATAAATAACCAAATGCCCTTTTTGTCTACTCTTTACAACTATAAAGTCGATAAAGGCAAATATACTATACACATTAGTGAGGATGACCGACAGTTCCGCGAGATACCAATAAAAGAAAACAGTTCAACGGAGAAAGTAAATGTGAAATCTCAAATGAAACTCGAACGTAAAAATATATTTGTGGAAAGGACATTGCTATTGGCTCGCTAATAGCGTGGAATTAAACACTTGAACAATTTCATTTTGACACCGTTTTGGCGTCAAAACTGACGTATTAAGTGACGTATTTCCGAAGTCCACTTAAGATAAAATATATTATAGAATTTAATTTACTAGGAAGACAAAAATATAATTTAAACGACAAATGAGGTATTCTAGAATAGGTAATAAATAATAATTATTATACACTTAGACTATTATATAATAAATAATAATACATAGTTTTAACCAATAGACGTCATACTACTTTTGTCATAAAACAAATATACGTAAAAATAAGTAAAACGAAAATCACAAAGCAAGGTGACCTACTAAATTTCAACTTATTGTACAGTAGGAACTCAGTCACCTGAGTTTAAATGTGTACTGCATAGTAGGTACTCAGTCACTTAAGTATCCGAAGGAACTTTGCCGATTTACAATAATTACACAATTTAATTTTTCTTTTCAATAATTTGGGAAAGAAAACAAAGCTTATTAGATTATTATTTAATACTATTAACGTATAAATCGCAAATAAAATGTTAATATATAAATATATATAGAAATACGTCTTATGTTCAGTGAGTAGCGAGACGATTAGAATAACTTTCCCGCTTACTTAACGCTAACGCCAAAATTTGCCGTAATGTATTTCGCTATGCGAATACTAATGTGAATTAGTAAATTTCGCGTTATTCTAATGAAATCGAAACTCGATTACGTAATAAGAAAGCATTTAAATCTGTGAGAGATAAAGCTATTAATATGGTATATAAATACTACGTCGACATCAGCATCAACTTTAAATTGAAAGAAAAATTCTTAAATAATTTAACATAAGTACAAGATAATCATATCATTATATATCATAGTTCATAGTATTTTTTACTCACTCCTTAACCTTATCACTATAAATTGACAAGGCTATTGATGAAATTGTTTTGTCATATACTTTATTTTTACGTAGCATAAAAATAAATATTTCCCAGCATACTAAGTACTCATATATAAGTAATACATAGTACGTATGAAATAAATGGATTAACATTTTTATAGAATAATTTCAATTCTAAAAGTATACATATTGTACTTAAGTATTAAATAAAAATAATTTATCATATCCTTCCTGTTATGACCTATTACTTTAGCAATTGTCATCGGAAATGCAAATGTCAATCATACAATCAACAATTAACGATAACGTAATAAGCATCCATGTCTATATTCCAAAATAATAAAAATCCATTAGTAGTAATATTCTAAAATAATAATATACTAAAAGAAATAACATGGATATTTGCAAATTTTCCTGTTATTTGGCCGTGACATAATCATTTCATCATCAGACGTCTCTATGAATTGAGTAAATAATAACAAACAATGTGATATAACAGAACATTAACAGTGTTAATACACAAAACTGTTGCTACCTATATGACTATTTACATATAATAAGTAGTTACAAACACATTTAGCGATAATTGACATATAATTTTATTATGTAAGGAAGATTATTGGCTTGCTTAATACGTACTTGACTGTTTAACTCAAAACTGGACGAAAAACTCGACATATTTTAACAAACTACAAAAACGCAACTGCAAATTGAGTGTGTCCCGTCAACGAGACAATGTGTTAAATAATTTTATGGTTTTGTGTATTTATTTAAATCTGGACATAAATTTATTATTATTATTTATGTTTTTATTAATAGTAATTAGCACCCAGAAAATCTTTACGTTTAAAGTCCCAATATTTCCCAAAGTTTATTATATAACCTTATTATTTTATATGATTTATTAAAAAATATATTACATGTAGTCTTCGATTTCTTTTTTCAGATTCACTAATTCACAGAGTTAAGCCCACACAGTAGGGTAGGCAGAGGGTACTTGAAATTTAGTGGTAAGTCTTCTAAGACTTAAAAGTAATTCCAAGCAAACCACCTTTTTCTACGTGTATGTAATAATAATAGCATGAATAAATATAATAATGCCCACTAAATTATTTCTTTATTGTATAAAATTTCCATTTTTAAATAAACAACAAACAAATAAGCATTTTTGACCACCAATTTAGGTCACACTTATCAATATATACGTCATTCAATTGTCAGTTTTCGAACAAAAAAAATAAAGTGATAGGTACTACTTATACCTACGTCCTCACAGTTCAACTTATCAATTGTGATACGGAAGACCGTTTATATCAACATATTGAGTACTTGGAACCTAAGATCAGTAATGTTGAAATACAATAAAAGTGCATGTTAAGCTTTTCTAGGAACTGATGTTATGCTTTAATCGTAGTATATAAACCTTTGCGATCAATATTACCTCGTACAAATAAAACGTTTCATGTGTCATAACTAACACAACTCCATGTCAATCCCATACGCGGCGCGAAGGCGAAGAAGGAAGAATCTAATATACTATAGTATAATTACTTGCGCATGAACAGAAACAAATATAAAATAAAATTTACATAAATTATAGAAATTATATTCAAAAATCATGTTGCTTTATTATAATAATAATCTTTGTAAATGTCAATTTGAGTCGTAATAAATAAATAATATTAGAAAATACATAAGGTAAATTGTATGGACGCTTCATACCACATATGTTCAACATTGGACAGGTTATTTGAACAATAAAAAATAACTGCTTATTGTTCGAATAACGCTGTCGTATTTCAGTTTAATGATACCACCTACCGCCTAGTCTGATGTATATATATTGTAGTATGGAGTGATGAGGAAGTAGCTATTTATACTAGCCACTACTATAAATAATTACATTTATTAAATTAAAAAACAAAATTTAATCACTGTGACAGTAGACAATACCCTATTCATTAAGATTTTTAAAAAAATAATATTTTTAGTATATAATTATCCATTACTGAATTATAGAATATACCGTTAAAAGCGAACATATAGGAAGCTTTTGTGGTTTACAAATTCATTCTTATTTAGTAGTCATAAAATTTTATTTTAACATTTAAAAACGATACACATTTTTGATATAGATATTGTAATATAGTGTTATTGGTCACTTCAAGGATTATATAGATGGATTCTCAGAACAAGCTTGGTTGGAAAGTAGGTTTTGTACTCGGCTTGTAAACTTGTTAGTACCGTTTGCATCATGTAAGATGTACTGCGCTGCATTATTTTTTTTTAATGTATATAGAGAACAATCGATTAGGTATATTTTTAACTTTTCGTTTTATCCAAATAGCAGGCACATACTTCAATTTGCCTTCAGATTGAATCTAGAGTTAAGCACTCAGTTCTCATTTAGACACTTCCATTCTCCAATTTTCCCCATATTCCCGAAGCATTTTGTGTTGAATGGCGAAATTCAACGCCGTACTTTACCTTTACTCGAGTAAGAATCGAACACACAATTAGTTGCTTCTAAATTCTTCGCACACTTGTGCCTCCGCACCACGACAGTCCTAACAGTTTAAGTTTTTGAGCTCAAGATATCATTTTAAATGTATCCTTTGATTTTTTCCATATTTTATTTAACCAACAACCAATTATGGAGGCTCTCTGAAATTATCATATTTCTATGTTAGAAACTTATATATAGGGACATAAAATGTATTTTATTTAAAATATTATTTGCTATTTGCCTTTAGTATAACTTAAATTAACCTCTGACTAATTCTGTGCGGAACAAGTTCAATTTTTTGCTTAAGAATATTTTGGCTCTACAATAAATAAAAAACGTTCAAGCTATATTCAAACGCGATTGTTAATCTCTAAGAGATCGGTTATTTTCGCTTCTCATAAAACTTGTTTGTACCGTTTGTACTGCACGGTGGAACTCTGCGATGGTACGAGTATCTTAATGCTTGTCTAGAATATAATAATAATTGTTATATTTAACTACATGTAATACAGGTAATTTTTCAGCTATTTTTCTCTAGCAAACTAAATTAAAACTAAATGTTTAACATAAGGTACTTCAGCGTGGAGAAAGGTTACTTATGTCTATTTAAAGCGCTCCTACTGCTATTTATTTAATATAAAAAAAATATATAAAAAATAATTTTACCAAACCTTTTACATACTATATGGATTTTTTTCAAAAGTGCATGTCCCTGACTTCTCTGTTTTTGTTGATTAAACAATGTCCTAAATATTGTATCGCACTTGTATGTAAATACCAATAAGTCAATGGCATATATCTTTGTTTAGTCGGTATATTTATTAACTAACCTTGCTCGTTTGATATTTACTATTAGATAATTAACTGTCCACAAGCAGCGTGTCTAACGGATCCCGGTTGATTTTTAAGTCAATGCACCTTTAACCCAAATGAAGATTATATAATATAAATTTAAAGCGGCTAATGTAATTTATTTTAATATTAAATATAAAAAAATAAAAAATATTAATATATTTGCAATTAGTAATTTCACGTAAAATACAATCAACAAATGCCGCTTCTATATATTCTAAATACAGAACAATCATTAATTCTCAACGACAACCAGTCGCAACGAAATCGTGCACATTAAAACAACGTTCAGGCTTAATCGTGTTAAATTGAAAACATTTGCAAAATATGCGTAGAAGAGATTGTAAGGTATTCGGGTCGAGAGGATGGCGCCAAGCGACCGGTCCGGAGAAAACGTGGACAGTACGAGCATGCAACGTGTTACATAAAGATCACAAGTGCCTCTAGCCTGATTTAGACTATAGACGAATTCAATAACATAATTATTTTGCATCACACATCGCAACTATTGTTTGCATATTTTACCTATCTCCTCTCTTAGAAACTGTATCAAATTGCTTAATCACCGTGTTAATTGCAAGTTAAGCGACATATTAATTTACAATGGTGACCTCAATGTTCATTTTTACTGAGTTAGCTAGTACTTAGCACTCGTAAAAATGATGCATACTACATTTAACTGGCAGATTCTTCTTTAAACCTAAATTAAACTTCTACATCGTTTAATTGACAAGGAATGAAAATATTTAAACAAAAATCTCTTTCTATACTATTCGTTTATGATTTTTAAGGGACAAAGAAATGAAAGCCAGTTTACGCAACTCAATGTGGCGAGCACGTTCGCAAACATTTATCTTTAGCACTGACATTTTCCTGTTGGTATTATATCTATACAAAATTCGAAAAATAATTTAATTATTTGTCAACAGCGGTATTTAAATTTTAAATAAATGTGACAACAAAACTTTTTCTTAGGGTTTATTGTAAAAGTATAATGAATAAATTATGTATATATTTAACTTGTATTGTGTCGTATTGCCAGTTAATATATATTTTACTAAATATACTTGCGGCATACAAGATATTTTAATTTCTTTTGTATTATTAAACAAGTTGACAATATTAATCATGCATTCATTAACTTTTGAACTGGTACGTGGTCAGATGGGTATTGATAGTTTGCTTGAGATGCTTTGCACGTGGTGGCAACCTTGCTGCAAGGCTTTTCTGGTCGTGTGGCCATGTGGTAACACTTGATAGACTCATCGCATTGTAATTTTAGTATATCTGTCTGTTACCTTTCAACTTCTAAATTGATTTCTTTTATCGCATCGGCAAGTCAAAGTCACGTAGTACTTAGTGATGCGTGACGAGATTTTGCTTACTTCATGTCTTGAATAGACCTTATAAGTGTGATCTAAGTATATGTCTAGGCATTTCTTATCTTTTTTAATTTATTTCAAATCAATTCTTAAGAAGCATATCTTTTTAAATCTTGATACAAATGATCAAGAATAAAATATTTTTCTTTGACTTTATTAATGAAATACAACATTTATTTAGGTTATGCAGATGAATGTTAATATACTAAAAGTATAAAGTTTGTAATAAAACGAAAATTAACAAAATTGTATAACAATAAGGTGCGTTTGCTAAATTGTTTGGTACACTAAGTAAGTTTACGAACGCAAGAGATAACATAACTACCCACATAACTAGTTACGACTTTCCTTCGATGATTTGTTTTCAAACAAAATTTTTGACAGAATGTTCCTATGACGATGAAATAATATTAAACAGATTTGTCGAGGCCTCTCGCGGCGCAGCGACAAAAGCGTGTGAGTGTAACCGACAGGTTGTGGGTACGATCCCCACTCGAGGAAATGAAATATTTAATATTTTCAATTGAAATATTTTATGTTTTCATTTCTTCGCTCTGGTAACTATGCAAAACGTGGCGTTGAGTCTCGCCGCTCAACACGCAATGCCTCAACTTTGGCGGAAAGTGGGGAACGGAAGTGGAACTGAGTGTCTTACCACTAGGTTATCAAGTTCCCTCTGCCTACGCTGCCGTGTGCGGGACACAGCGTGAAGCTGAGTGGATTTGTAGCAATAACTACAAAATATTATATCAATCTATTAATATATGCACAAAAATAAATTCTGTTTCAATGATATTAAATTATTTGTAATTTTATTACATTTTTAAATACTTTTTATTAACATTTCTCTCTTCACGATGTCTGCTTGTGTATATTTTGCAACTACTATTAGTAAATGGTCGAAGATCTCACCTTTTGAACCTCCATTGCGTGCTCTGCATTATTATAATAAACTTTATAAAATGTACCAGAC
This sequence comes from Eueides tales michaeli, assembly GCA_018249855.1. Classification (NCBI taxonomy): domain Eukaryota; kingdom Metazoa; phylum Arthropoda; class Insecta; order Lepidoptera; family Nymphalidae; genus Eueides; species Eueides tales. Next base: position 25,680 of record DWMZ01000070.1, read on the forward strand.
ATAGTTAAAGTTTTTAAATGATTTCATTTACTAAATAGACATATTACATTATCAAATCTCATTTAGCCATCAAAAACTTTGTGTTCCAATGGATTAGGAACCACAATGTAAATAACATTAAAGACTTAATTACGAACTCTCTCCCTTCAAGTACAGGTTTGTATTTTCCATACGTACAATATATTGCATTTTTATTTGTATTGTTTAGTATAAAAATAGTGAAGCTAGGCCGTTTTTCCGAATCGTCAAAACAGTAATAACGACGTTCCAACTGCTAACGTGGGGACTGATTTAGTGAGCGCGTCAGCGTTTGTTAGTAGTATTTATAATTCGGCCAACTTGTGAGTGGGCTTACGGATTCAACAAGATAAGCATAACCGAACAGAGCATTTTTTGGCATAAACATGAGCGCGGTATGTAATGTAGCCGACGAAGATTTAAAATGCTTGTATTTCAAGCATTTTCCGAAATCGAGAAAAGTGACGATAGTGTCATTGACGTGGAATGTCAAAATAACGTCAATGTTCGTCGTCCGTACTGTAAGCACTAGTCAAGTCGATGTGACGTCAAAGTCACGCGAATATTACCGCACTCTGTGGTACGCTATGAACGCTGTTTTGACAATTCGGAAAACGGCCCTAGTTAGTAAGAAGCGACTTACGGACGGACTAATGGAGACACATGTGAAATTAATAAGCGTCTGATTTTTGCTATTCAGCTGAGAGTTCAGATTTTGTTTTACTTTTGTAATAACGGCTAAAACTAAACAACCCACCATTTATAATTAATAAAATCAGCCTTAAACTACTTCTCATTATAATTAACTGATTGAGATGTTAAAAAACCCAATAAGTATAATATTGAAGACTATCAATTCAAGTCGAGGAAAATAATTGTCTAAATCAAAAATAATTACCAATATGACGAATTGTATTGTTATTGTGTGCCAAAAGCCCATAAAAATAAATTACGACACGTGAATTAAAATTGAGAAGAGCAAATTGCTGCATTCATCATCTCTTGCCATTGTTATTTTAAAAAAAATAAAACCAATCTACTATTGAATAGCATAGATCATTATCTGTCACGCTAATATATTATCTATTTATAAAGTTATAAGTATTATTATTTATCGAAAATGAAAAATTCGACAAACACGGGCTAGTTTCAAAACCAGTTTCAGTTTAGTTTATTTTATTATTAAGTTCTTAAAATTATTATTTTGAAATTTTCAAGTAAAACTTAAAGTATTGATTAATACTTTTTTGATTAACTAACTAATGCATAGCAAGATATAATAGGAAAAAAAATAAAAAAAATATGTATAAACTTTAATAGATCCCAATAACGCATAAACTTTAATAGATCCCAATAAGCTATTATGTTAAGGTCACATAGGTCACATTAACCGCAAGATTATTCAACATTTGACAACTACATTTTCCTTTGAAAAATAATATATTATGAACATATGTATAAAAGTGGAAAAAAAAACATAAAAGTAAGCTACACACAGTCAGAGTGTAGGCGTTCGGTTAACGTCGTGACCACCAAATAACGTCCTAACAGTCGTTTCTCAAAGGACAATACAATACCTACTTTATATTATATGTACATTTCGTTCTTTTACTACACTTGTAAATTCTTTTTACTTCTATATGGAAACAGGACAGGAAAAAATGCAGTCCTATAAGACTCCACGTCAGTAATTCTTTGAAAGACAGTCATCATTCATTCTTTTTAAAAGAATGCATAATATGTTTTGCATAACCTTATTTTCAATATTGATGTACATATATTTTTAAAGAAATTTCCTTAAAAATAGTCCTTGTGTATGTCACGATTATAACTTAAAAAATATGAAAACAATGTATGTTTCTAATATTTTTCTTTAATAAACGCCAGAAATTCTACTAACTACCATATTTTAAGGTCGGATAATAAAAGACGTCGTTGGAGGTCGTAGCCATTATATAGCGAACATCTGATAGCGAACTTTAATATAGTGTATTTAATTAGCCACGTCTAGCCTTCTTGGATTGCAAAGATGACAATCTGTACAGTGCGCTTATTTCCTAGTAATAACTGTACATTAAGTAGGTAATTTATTTAAAATAATTTTAAGATTAAACTAACAAACATCTTACAGCCCACAGGATGTTAAGGTTGGTAGTTTGTTTTTTTAATTTTATGTGCTTTTCAGCGCCTTCAACGCAGGCTCTTATTTCGGTACTTAAATTAATTAGTCAACGTCGTGCTCTTTCTTACTTTAATAAATTAAAAATGAATCAACAAATAGTTAATTATGATAATAATCAACTTGGATTTGCATCGTTATTATCAATTAGATAAAGAATATATATATATATATATATATATATATATATATATATATATATATATATATATATATATAAGTGAAAAATATAAAATATATATAAGCCTCTATATACAATATTTTTTTTTTAGCATAGAACACAAATTATACAAAATCGCCAATGACAAATGAAAGAAATTTCGTTATCTAATGTATGTGAAGAGTTGGCACATTTTTATTTATCTATGTTCCGTTATTCATTGTGAAGTAACATTCTGTATGCATTAAACAGTTCGTTATATATTATTTTAATACTTTATTATATATTATTTATAACCAATAATGTGTATTATTAATAACCAAAAATGTCATAGATCCTGCATGGCCAACTTGATAAATATATCCGTTTAGCTCAAACTGTATCAATTTTCAGTTAATGAGACTACTAACTGCCTGTAACTCTGTTTACGTTGACTTTAAGATCATTCTCATACTACTTACCTGCCCATAGTTTGATACCTACAAATTTCATATTAGCCATTTTTTTTCATATACAATTAAACTTTCAAGGAGATTTTTATATTCTTTTAAAAATAATACAGTTTACGAGTTTGGTTTGTATGTAATGATAGGTTATGGTAACGACAGTTTAACTGCTTGACGACATTATCTTTTAAGATGCCGACTATATTATATGACATTACAATATTGTAAAAGTTATTTTATAGAAAAATACTGTTGTATTCATTTGTAATAATTCAGGTAATTAAATAGATCAATATCTCAGTGAGGCTAGAATTCAAATTATTAGGCTAGAATATAAATATTATTGTTGAGTACGGAGCCATTGGTTTATTTTGTACCTTCAAAGTGAACATTTTTGACCAAGCTATATATATATGAATAAAAGTAATTACACTTGAATTTCTACGGCTTATTATGCACTGTAAAAAATCGTGCTAGATGAAACTAGTAGAATGAGTCATTACCGACTATATTTCTATTATTCCGTTTCTTATCTAACTCAGTTGGTAGACTTGATACTTCTTTTGAGATGGAATCGAATGTAGTAAATATTCATCATATGTATATAAATATATATATATATATATATATATATATATATATATATATATATATATATATATATATATATATATATATATATATATATATATATATATATATATGTATATATGCTAAAATCCCACTAGACCCAAAAATGGGCTATTTACTTTTAAGAAATAAAGGTTACATCTTATACGTAATGAAACTATTTTTAAATATTATTAAGCCGCGAACTTACCGCATATTTAATTAGCAATTGGCAGATGAAGTTGGCTCCTGATATTAATGACATAACAATGCTTACAAAATAGCTTACGTCCGGTAATAAAATTCTTAATTAGTTAATAAGTATTATTCACTGGATAATGTTAGGGTGAACTGAAATAACGTTTGAACAGAGTTGCCCAATATTGGTTTTCTTTGGAAGATATCTTTAATTTTATCCAAGAATTAATTGTAAATATTCTGTTTCGTTTCTCTATTTCCATGTACACAGTATAAGTATAGAAAAAATATATACTGTGCATGAAAGATTAAAAAAGAGAGGATAGTGGTAGCGAATTAGCAAGTTCAAGTTTCTAAGCTTAATTCCCACTCAAGGAAATTAAATATTCAATATTTTCACTTACTCGCTCTTATGATGAAACGTTGAGTTCTATTAACAAGCATTGGCTCAAGAATTAAGCTGAAAGTGGGAAACACAAGTGTCTTGATGAAAATACCCTGCTGGAGCCGAAAACAAAGAGTGAAAAAGAAAATTTATTGCGTCGGTAAATACATCGGTAAAAGAAGTTAAAAAAACGACTTCGCTGAGTTTCTGTGTCTGTTAGTATGTTCATGAATGATTTACTAAACTTTAATGTTGTGAAGCTAAAGCTACATGTCTTTCTATTTTTAAGCTGGTGTTCAATATAAATAAAGTCAAATTACTTGAACTACTAGACTGCAACAAATGGTTTTATGCATACTATCTAATAAATTAAACTTATTATATATAATAATAATCTATAATTTTGTACAATAAAGAACTTTGAAAATAATATACGAATATAGTGGAAAGTTGAAAGCGTCTACGTCTACCTTGAAATCGCGTGCGAAGAGACTCAGCCCCATTGCGCCACGATGGATCACACGCATATAGAAGTCAATAAGTAAAAAATATTTTTACCTATATGATTTTTTCAGACTTATGGAAATTAGATAAAAAAAAATCGTGACCCTTATGTATATAATCACATTCCTTTATGTCAAGTATACTAAAGTACAAGACTAAGTACTGTATATATTTTAGTTTATACTTTAATAAATACTTTAGTATATACAGTACTGTATGTACTTTAGTATATACCTACAGCACATAACGAATATTCAATTCGTTGCTAAATTGCTAAAGTATATATAAAAGTATATACAGTACTGTATATATTTTATATTTATATATAGGTACTTTAGTATATACAGTAGATGACTGTCAAAGCGCACACTATAATTCATACTTTGTAATACAATTAAATTTCAATAATATAATGAATATTCGTTGCTAAATTGCGACATTTTTTTGCTTTATCCCGTAACAAACATGTTCTGTGGCATTAATTCAAGACAGATATTTCTTAAATTCATGTCATAGCTTACTTAAAAGAATTTACATAATATATCGGAATTTAAATAGTATGAGTATTTTATTTAGTCGTTTTAATCACGTAAATATCGTATCATATGTGCTGACTTTTTATTTAACAATCTTGATACAAAGAGAAAAGAGGTAACATCGTACCATATTAACCTATAACCAAAGTATAGTATATTACAATTTACAATCTATACACTACAGTACTAGCTATGCCTATATGTATTCACTAACTGTCTCAAGAAGCCGTAAAATTTAACGACAATTCCTATCACCGCACACATTAAAATACATTATAAATAAAATTTGCTATTTTGTAACTTATTGTTAGTTTCCGCAACGCAATATCATAACAACGTATTACGCAAATTTCAAATTCTTATCGCAAAAACGATTTTCTAATATGTAACCACTCATAAAACCCTACGTCGTAAAATGTTATCAACCCAATATTTACAAAGCATTGAAATTTACGACTCCACGAACATTGGATCTTCCTTAAGGTCGACCACTACGCCTAATGAATATTCCATCGATTTCTCATTTCCTGATGGACCCGACGCATTATAGGTCATAGCATCTTGGATCGCTAAAAACCAATAGATGCTATGTATGTATTTGCGAAATGACCTTTGTTTTGCAAGTTTTTGTGAGTTTTATTTTCATACAATTTATGTTAATAACTTATGGTTCGGTAGCAAGCTAATATTAATATCCTTATGCAGATATTTTAATACGCACGTTATCTTCGTATTTAGCATACTACGAGTATTAAACAAAAAATATTTGATTTGATCGCCTTTTCCTGTCTCCTCATCAAAATATAAACGGTTTCAATCTGTGAGTATATTTTTTTCTTGTTATTTACCACATAATGTTATTTTTAAATACCTAATAAAATGGAGTTTTATTGAATACGTTTCATGAACATATTTTATTATTGCTAAAGACATGAATTAGAATCAATTCATGATATGACATATTTTATGGCATTATATACTTTACTATCATTTTACAATGGCGTTAATTAAAACAACATAGGATATGTAAAATTAAAACATAAACTAAGGATATGATTCCTAAATAAAATATTTAAATTTACAAATTGTTAAATATTAACTACATTTATAAGTGGGGAACGGAACAGTGTCCAAATGCTAGTTTCCCTTTGCCTATTCTGCCACATGCTGGATAGAGCTTGAAGGTGAAAAAATATTAATATGAAAGACATTCGTGGAAAAACTTGGGATATTAATGCATCATTAGCTCATATATTTAATGACCTCTAAAGAAATCCGTTTTGAGATTGACAAAGCAAATATTCAAGGTACAGACCGTTAAGTTGGCATAGATAAAAACGTCTGACATCGTTTAAGCGTCCGAACGGGGTCTTGAGAAATTTAGAATGAACATATCCAGTTAGCTTCCTGACAGGCACGAGCGAGGCGACGAGGTATTGTATTTATCTCTATACATCGTTGCAATTATACATCACTCTTAATACATTAACAATACGTATTCATTGATCATCATTCTTAGAAAAATATATATAAAGTTTTAAATTTAAAAAGATAATTCTTAAATGTTTTAAGTGTATTTTTAAAAGTAATATATAAATAAATACTCTTCTAAAATGCCTCATTACGATATTGTGATAAATACCTTATTGCACCGTGACTTGTTAATAGTTTTAACTAATACATGCTTACTTTTCGGATGATTAGTGTTTTCTGCGAACGAAACCTTCGGCTGGACTTGTTCCATAAACCGTATATTATATTGGCCTTGCTGTAATCTATTAATGAGTTTTGTTTGTGATTTTAACTGCGTTTTTACAACACAATTGTAGCACATAGACTTTAAAACAATATGTTTAGTTTTAAAATTTTAGAGATATAAAAAATATCGTGGTTAGAGACTTATCAGCTTGTCCTCTAATATTAAACCTATATGGTAAGCCACTGAACAGATAATACCTGCATTATACTAAGTAAAATGAAATATTAAGATTGAAAACAATTTATTAATTTCGCGTCATCATTTCCTTCAAAAGTATAAGTAATAAAAAAAAACACATAATTACACAAAGTTTTTATCTAGTTCTTTTATTTGAAATAGTGTACCTATTTCATATAAAATGGAGTAAAAAACTTATGTAGAATTCAAATTAAAGTAATAACTTTACAAATTACGTAATACATAGATATTAATAAAATATAAAACAAGTTTAATTCGTCAGTTCATGCCAGTCAACGTATATATGTAATATATATCTGTAATGTCCATCTGCAGCAAAATATATGTAATAGTGTCTACAAAATTTATTTATTATTAAGACAATTTGTTATTTTATGTCCCTATTTAGATATAACTTGTTTGGTACATTACCTAGAAAAATTCTGAATATGTAATATAAAATATAAGTAAATAAAATATTTCCGCATAACAGTCAAACTGTGATTCGAAGCCACGACCTCTATTATAACGTCCAAGCCCCACTACAATGGTCGTCACTCGAAGGTGACGGCAATAATGAGATTACTGAACACATCTTTCAGCGGTTGACTTAATAACTAGGAGGCCTCTAGCACCAAACAACTTGACACAGATACAGGCAGCGTGAAATTCCTCTAAGTCTAAACAAACATTGTACACAGAATCTATTAGGTTGAAACTAATAAATAAAGTGAAACTATCATAAACTTAGCAACCAAAATTATATATATTTAAATGTTCTTTTTATTTTCATACTAAATTTACTATGCTTATAATAATCCATTAGAAGCAATACGAAAATATGATTTATGTTACAAAGCTTAACAAAATTTCATGCCTCTATATTTGAATACACAATAAAAATTTGCAAAACACATTGAAATTGTTTTTCATTGAAGTCAGTCGTGGCGCGGGCAAACAAGCGTGATAGCGCCACAGATGACAAACTCTATTACCACTCGAAGACTTAAAATATTTAGCGAAGTAGAGAGTGACATTGACTTCCGTAACTTAGCAAGCGATGCCTTTTGATTTTAATAGAAAAAGTTTTAATGAGAGCGAAGTCTTTTAACAGTAGATTCCCAGGTTTTTTCTGTCTACTCTGTTATATGCAAATTACAGTGAGAGGCTAAAGAAAAAAAATATATAAATATAGTACAAGACAAAAAGCTCCATCCAAATAACAACTATCGCTATCGAGTTCATCTTTGTGACACCATTTACTTTGTTAAAATTCAAGAGGCTTTTGCGAAACGAGAGAATGAATATTAAACGTTCAATTCATTATTGTTTGTTTTGTGTTTTCAAAAGTAAAGTCAATATATATATATATATAATTATCCTTAAGTTTTAAATGCTACAAGCGTTAACAGGAACTGTAAGTTAAAGTCTTGAAGCCTGAGGCAGTACGTGTAATACGCCAGTGCTACATAAACAAAAAAAATGTGTTGGAACTATCCTAGTATCTTATGATTTTGAATAACTATTAATGTAGACGGTACCACGAGCTGTTGAAGTCAAGTAAAAGAATCATTGTCTGTGATTGGGGTTATGTTAAAATGTATGTTTCACTTATTATTATAGATTTTTCTTTGTCCTATTGGACCGACTGTCCTAAAGTCTTTATCTACATACCCTTTAGAAATCAATCATATTCAAGCACAACAACAAAAAATAACTAATATTATAGTATCTTTGATTTTCGCGATTGTTACACATTTTAAATGAAACTTTTAAACGGATTAATCGCGTATATTGACTTTTAAACATTTTTGGAAACCCGACGTTTCGAACACTTTACAGTAGTCCGTGGTCACGGGTAGACACCACAGTCGACCCGTGACCACGGACTACTGTAAAGTGTTCGAAACGTCGGGTTTCCAAAAATGTTTAAAAGTCAATATACGCGATTAATCCGTTTAAAAGTGTTTCATTTAAAATAACTAATATTGTCGTGACGCAATCGTTTTTCTGTCCCGAAAATGAACAATATTACAGTAAGCACATTAATTTATATATTAACCCAATGAAACAATGCCGATTATATTAAGTATCTACCAACTATATAAAGAGTAGCACAGATTTTTATTCGATTTCGATTCTTTACTTAAATCGTAATAAATGTATAAATTTTCTACATATTATCTATAAATTAAATATATAAATATTTATCAATATAATAGATATTTAAACACTTATTCAATAATTACTATGTACTTCACTGTTTATTTACTTATAAGAATACAACTAGATAATTTTTGTAAGCATATTAATCAACTTCCTGGTTAAATCATTGCGTTGCCCTATTTGATAATGAAATATATTCTTTTAGGTTAAAAAAATACATTTAAAAATTAAATAATGAAATTTGTATGTTTTAAAATAAATTATTTTTACATGTGCGTATGATTATGAATTATTACAATAGCGAGAACTTAATATAGACAACTAACAAATTAAAACTATATGTTTAATTATGACTATTATTAAAATTCATGGCCCTTATATACATTGAGTTCCACCACTAGCGTCGCAAAGTGGAGAACGGACTCTCTGTATACTAAGTATCCCTTTTTGTCACCGACACATTTCTAAATGAATGAAACAATAACATAATGAAATGAAATCCCTGTATAAGTACACTTGACATAAAACTCCGAAAGGGTTTGCATACAAGGTCACCGTGTACTTTTCTGTATTGTCATACAGCAAACAATAATGAGCTTTATTGTAATGAATTTGCGTTCATTTTGTTAGCAGTACTCAAGTGAATCCTATCACTGTGTATAGATGGAAAACGAAAGTTACTTAGTATAGATATCCTACAGTTCTGGTCGAGGCGGTGTCTTTTTGTAATTGAAAGTAAAGGCAAGTATATGTTTTCTATATTTGAGATATAAATATATTTAATATATTATGTGATTTATTTGACTAAATTAAATAATATTATAGTCACTATTCATCTATAACATTTTAAATGATATAGACACTCAACACGTATTGCCTCAAATTCGGCGGAAAGTGGGGAACGGAAGTGGAATGGAGCGTCTTTACCCTAGGTTCCCAAGTTCCCTCTGCCTACCCTGCGATATGCGGGATACAGCGTGAAGCCGAGTGAGTCAGTGAGTAAGAATAATGTGAATGAGTGAGTAAAATTATTTATATCCTTCCAAGATAAAGAGTTGTTTCGATTTAACCAGAACGGAAAAATACACAAATATTTTTGCATTTTGTGCGGTTCTTCAGTCACAAAGAATTTTTATGAAACAATGGCTATTAAAACGAAATTAGTGTAAGCCTAACGGTATCAAAAATGAAAAAAAATGACTTAAACTATTCGGCTTTATTTAGAGTTCGAAATTGTAACTGAAGTAACAACACAACTAAAACTTGGATTTATAATCAAAATAATTGATTTGGAAGGTAAAGGACTCGACACACTTAACATAAAACTCGTTTAATGATAACTCATCGGATGACCCAGATAATAATCCCGTTGCTCGTATTTATCAATTACTTTTAAGTATCAATAACATCTTTTGTATCAGCGAAAGAACGGTAACTTGGACTATATTATATCTTCGTATATACATAATTTCATGTATTTTAAGAATTCTTTTTCTGATGTAGGATACTATTAAAGACTCTCGTACCATATCTTCTTTCAATGTAATCAGATTAATAAAATCTTAAAATCAATGCGTATAAATAAATACAGCTCGTTGAAATTATTCTTAAGTCTATACAATATTCAATTTACTTTTGCAACATTTTAAAAAGTAAAATCATTTGGAAAAATGTCTATCTATAATTAAGTACAATAACTGCTTATTTCTAAACGATTGTCGCTATGATAATATATATATATATATATATATATATATATATATATATATATATATATATATATATAAACTATATTTGAAAAAAAAAAAATAAAACAATTAATCGTGTTTCACTGGTACATCTAGACTTTCAAAATGTAAATGTTTAAGTTAATGTTTCTCTGTATCCTGTTATGCTTCATTAGAAAGTGTTCAGGATTTTGATCGATAGCACTTAAAATAACGGACATGCGAAAATAAATTAGTTTGTTCACTCCACTAGTCCAGGCGCCTTAAGATGACTTGTCTTGCACGTTAACTTGTGCATTTTTTGTTTAATATCTATCTGATCTTTTCAATGCTTTATGCATATTTCAACCTACTTTATTCGGTAACTGACAGATACATATAAGTATCTGATAACTTGACCTACATCTAGTTTATCTTTCAAAAATCTTATTCATGATGAGCTATTGAATATTTTTTTTATTATTGTACGAAAATTTATAATAATATTCAGTGTATTGCTTCAAATGAAAATATTTTGTACTTTACGTATTGTCACTCTTAATTAAATAAAATACGAATGATTTTTACAAAAATATAGTAGCCTTTCTGCAGGTGTTTAATAATTCAGATTTTTTATCTTCCTAATATATTGATGTTTAAATAGGATTTAAAATTACTTATATTTTGCATTGTTTTTTATATGTACAGAATTGATATATTAAAAACAAAAGAAGAAATAATATTTCATATCCGCGACTACAAACGCTCAGTTAATTCGACATCAACGCGATCGTACAAGTAACCTTCCCCCATTGGATTGTCCCCGTATATGATAGTTGCGCATTTTAGACGTTTTACATATTTATTTTATTTTACAGTTAATATTGATAAAAAAGACTAAAATTAATATTGATAAAAGAGAGAGAGAGAGAGAATATTTATTTCTAAACATGTGAGCTGATAGCTTATATTTCATAAATACAAACTATAAAATATAAAATAATACAGTAGCTTAAAGACGTATCCTAAAGATCCTTTATACCTTATGAATTCTGTATATGTTTCGTAACATCTACTAGAATTCAAAATATTTATAACATAAAGAAGGTATTTGAACGATAAAATGAATTCAAATAATACTTTCCAAGTATGTCCATAGTTCATTTAATGATAGCGATAACGCTAACGATGGCGACCTGTCCGTATTGAATTTTAATTACCTTACATATCTCTTATCTGACTCGGCGAGTACAGTTTTGTTATAAATTGGTATTTAGTGTGATTACACAGGACATAATTTTACTATTTTATTATGGCTACATATGTATATGTTCTTTTTTAAATATATACGTATATCAATTTTGTTAAAATATGCGTAGTTTTAAAGTCATAACAATTCTTATTGATGAACTGAATTACTTATTGATTGAGTGTTGACCTACAACATGAAATCATCAAATTATTATGTATAAATTCTTACTAGGTGAGTCAGTTCACAATTATTTATTTTGACATAGGATTATTTATATTTGAATAATTTTCTAAGTATACATAACTTGACAGGTAGACGTAGCGCAGTGGGTCAAATCGAAATAGCTCTAATTGGTCACCATTGACATATCATGTTTGTATACTCAGCTGCTACCTGTTACACAAGATAACGTTAGAAATTCTATTTCGCAGCTTGTTAAAACTAATGGCTGTTTTCATGTGGACTATTTGAAAAGACAAGGTAATATATCGTTATGGTGAACATAAGTGAACGACTGTGACAATCATAGAAATAACATTAAAGTTACCTCAAAATGTATATAATTTTACGTATATTTACATATTTCAATAAAAAAAAATACCATTGCAACCGTAGATGTTACAAAGCATTTGCCATCTTATATCTGTAAAATTTGACTAACTGTTTTATAATTACAATGTGTGGGCAAGTTACTGTTTATAATATTGTCACAAATGTACTTGTTACATATAATAATTTTTTGTGCAAATAGTTCGTATTGCAAATCTATTTACGTTGTCCGTTATAATTTAAGTTTCGTCATTCGAATCGTTTCCAGCTTAAATATGGGCTATAATTATTTAAGAAGCCTTGACTGTCTGTCAAGTGATACAAGTGTATTTTAAGTTGCTAAATCCTAGTTCGTCATCGATGTGGGAACCATACCGGTTTAAGGCTTAAAGCGGGGATGCGATAACTAAGCTCAGCTTATGTTAAAGTCTATTATGTTTATTTTCAACATGAAACATGAAATATGAGTATGCAAATTGCACAACCGCTTAAATAAGTGTTGAATATTCTTAATTAAAATTTGTAAATTCGTTGATCGAAAATAAGTTTCACATTCACGTGAAAGTTATTGTTGCAATAGTTTCAATTGCGAGTAGACATGTACATACATATATCTATTTGTACAACAGTTCACCAGACCACCTGTTCAAATTACAGTCACTGTATCCTGTTTTAAGACTGTATTTATAATCTTATTATAAATTCTCCAATAGTATGGGCGTAATTGAGTTTGCGCGTGCGCTCATAAAAGACAGTTACTTACTTATCAACTTTTGAATTCTGCATGTGTGTATTATTTGTAATTTCTGTCACAAAGGTTTAATCGTATGGTAGTGTATTCCACGCGTAATGGCAAAATCCTTATGTCGACTTCTGAATTATTCATATAATTTGGCAGATAATATGTTTTCTCTATAATACGAGGTTCTATATTATTCTTTCACCATTGTTGTACAGTTATAAATAAGTTTAATTTTGCTATGACATGCACATCACGAGTATCCTATTTATAACTGCGATTAACAATGATACTGAAGGTCTGTTCTATTGTTTAATACATATTTTTATAAATATTTTTTTTTCATTAAAAATAATAATTGAAAGCGTTGTCTTTTTAAGTGGGGAACGGAACGATATGTGTCTTAACACTAGGGTCTCAAATTTCCTCTGCCTACCCTGCCATGTGCGGGACACAGCATAAAGCTGAGTTGCTTTTTAAGGTTTATTGCGTCAAATAACCATTTTACTCAACATTCGCCAATTCATAGATAGTACTATCTCACTATATGTACTGGATGATAGACTTAATAAATAGTTATGCGACGCGTCTACCTTCCACGATTCCAATGGACCAATAGGACTGTTCACCTGAACCAGAATACACTGGTTAATACTGGCTCAATTCTTTTCAAAGTACGCATTATCTCATAAAGGCTATAAAGTATTATAATTGTCTTATAAACTTCAATAAGTCTGTTTTAAGTTTAATATAAATATTTTATTGGGCTATATACTTAAATAGCAATAAAATATTGTCTATTGTTTCGAACATGTAAACACCGCTTGAAGCATTAAGCCCTCACTTACAAGCTCAAGAAGTAAATGAATGCAAATAACCATTGCGTATATTATAACGGTATAACATACGATGCATATCGCTGTATATATTAAATGAAATCTCTAAAAATTTAAAAGACTACAGGAAAACCACATAAGCTATTAGCTGACGAAAATTTATTAATTATAATTTTTTAAAATAATATCCGCAGCTACAATTTTTCTATATTGTACTAAAACGACGAGAAACAAATTATTAGACTTTGATAACTTTAATTTTTATAAATATCAAGATACTTCTCGTTCACAATAATATGTGTTAGCCGTACCAGGTTAATATTTAACAAAGAATGTTATTGAACAGAAAATGTTAAAATACTATCCATTAATTAAGATTACTCAACTTATTTTGCCTTAATTTTAAAGATAAAAGTATTTATAGTATACTTCCAATTAATTCCAATTATATAATATTTATTTTGTGAGTAGAATATAAAATAAAAATATATTAGATGAGTTACGTTACATGATTATTGTTCATACAAGGATTTAATATAGCCCACGGATTAAAATCAAGATGTGTTGTTATGTCCATGCGTACCTTGAAGAGTAAATCTCTTATTTTTATGACTTCCACTTTGCAACTTAGCGGTTAAAGGACAATTGATAAACCTTTAAAGCATATCTGCTTCAAGTCAATAAATAAATAATTATTATTAATTCTCATTTTAAATAGATACCTATACATTAATAAATCAAAGTAAAGTAAACTAGTAAAGTAAAATATAAAACAATAAAGCTTTTATATTGAAATTGATATTTCGAGAGAATACAATTAGCCTCGAAATAAACAGTAATATATAGATTGCTATTTGGATACGGGATGTATATATACGCCGTGATTGCGGCACCAATTATGTATCTAATATTCGACACGGACGCTAAGGTCGAAGTAGAACGCCAGGACGAAGGACAAAGTGCCAATAATGGCTGGAGTCACTGTCATTTCGTGTAGATTCAATGAGGAAAAATTTAATAGTTAATTACGATATGTCGACAAGATAATGGGCAATTAATATCATGCACATACAATTTTCCGTTTTTTTTTCTATGTCATTCTATCAGACCATTGTTTAGTTTTTATCATGGACACAGTAGCTTCTCAAATATAAATAAGCGAATGAAGACAGCAAGAAAAAATCTTTTAAATATTTTTTTTTTAACTTTTTTCTATGTAGAAAGTAAGAAGCATTCATATATGGGATTAAAATAATATAGAACATACTTAAAAAAAATCGTAAAATACTAACAATAAAAAAATTATAAATTTTTGGAAAATATTATTATATAAAAATAATTTTTTAGAAAATATATTAAAATGGGGCAAATTATTTGTCTTCAACTTTAAAGTATTATACAGATTTTGTTGTAAGTGAACAATTTCACCGATTCAAGGCATACTTCGACAAGTTTATACTGTTATTATAATTGCTTTGTGTTAACAGTAAAATTAGAATTGTAATAGTAGCAAGCGATTCAGATAATTTCTCTAAATTAGGAAACTTTGTACTTTTTTAATCACGTTCATTATAATTTGTAATGTACGTCTTTTGTAATGACCATTTTAATACTTATCAAACATGTTCGAAACAAATCGTAAATATATATATATATATATATATATATATATATATATATATATATATATATATATATATATATATATATGTATATTTTT
>DWMZ01000071.1:0-41486 GCA_018249855.1 Eueides tales michaeli
TCAATAATAATAACATGATGTAAAAATTTTGGTTAAAAAAAGAGACATGTCCCGCTGAGTTTCTTTCGCCGGTTCTTCTCAGGTCTGAGGCAGTAACTTTAGTGAACTGGTGGTAAATTTTTTTTTTTGACGTTCAAAAAACGGAGCTTGTAACTTCTTATTTTGAATAAAAATATTTGACTTTGACTTTGACTTTGACTTTATGTAATACTACTTCATTTTAAAATGAGAAATTAATGTTACTTAGTAGTTTAGTGTTTATGAATCTGTTATTAATCATACCAGTACATAAAACACTGTCTTATACGTATTGTAAATGATATTAATTATGTATGTTTATTGCCAATTAAGGGAGACATTTAAAATGTGTAACATTTAACAAGTTATGAATTTCAAAGTTTTGTTGTCAACATTTTTTCTTATCAACATATCTAAAAACGTTAACTCAAGAGGAAATAATCTGTTTTTATTTTTTCTTATCTTCTAAATCATTGAAATTTTAACGTTAAAGTACGGTCGTGTGCTGTAAAATCCGGCTAAGCGACCGCATTGTAGTGGAGTTTCGTATCTATGATCATATATCTGGTGACGTATTAAAAAGTTAAACAAGTTATTGGGGTTCTCAACGACTCCAATGGTTCTACGTCGTATGCTATCAAATGGTTCAAGCTGATACTGGGGTCAACCCGCTCAGAGATGAGAGCACCATTATGAGGTTGAACCTAGGCATTATACAGGGTTGGCCTTTTTTATTTAGCGCGTTATTATACACCAACAGTGAATTCCTATATTTCGCAAAAGAGTAAAAGAAAAATGGAATAGATTTTTTTGGAATCAACAGAAATAATTACTTCACTAATTTAAATGTGATCAGAAGATTCAAATTTAATACCAATTATAGGCTAATCAGAAGCCAAATAATCGGAAGACAGCAAAGAAAATCTAGACTGGGACATATCTGTAAACGCAAAATAAAAACTCACATAACTAAATAGCTATAGGCTACATATGAATCATCATATAGAAACTTCGGAAGTTGTCAATAATTAAGCATCATAGAAACTCAACTAACTAACTACAGTATGTTTCAGTCTATTATTAGGTTTACTATAATTAATACAATAGCATTTTTTAACGAACAGATAGGAAAGTTCATGGGCAGTGACAGTTTTGGAAATAATTATTACCAGAGTGATTATTACATGCTGGGACGCAGTCGGTGGGTTGAGTACGCTCCGACCGTAAATTGGCAGTATGATGCGAGTCAAGTTAGTATGTCCCCACTTTATTACAAATATCTACCTGACAAATATGTCTACTGGCATATCTGTCAGAGCTATAAAATTAAACATTATATTTAATATGAGTGAATAAATTTATATCGTTTCATCGTTTTGAATGTGAATGATTTATTAGTAAATGATTATAATAACACCACTTAAGCAAGTGGTGTTATTATAATCTAAAATACCGTCTGTACTGTCTGTGTAAATCTTATCCAATAGTTAATGCCATTCACATCTTTAGCTTCTATAAGCATACAAGTGTCATCCGCGTATTGGCAAATCGTACAGTGCTTACTCGTATTATTAAAATAAGTTAGACTTGTCGTGGTGCAGGGGCACGAGGTTACAACTGTAATGCGACATTCTGTTGGGTTCGACCCCCAGTCAAAGAAATTATATATTTAATATTTTAGATTCTTCTCCATAGGCAAAGCGCGGCGTCGAGCTCCACCACTCAATACTCAATGCGACAGAATGTGGCGAACGGAATGGTCCTTAACACTAGGCTATTTTCAGCTCCACGCTTAATTTTTAGCTTCACTTCAGAATTATAATAAGTTATAAAGTGTAATGGCCCTAACACAGAGCGTTAGGCAGTGCCCTCTGAGACTTTCATACCGGCGATGAACCTGTTGCGAATTTTCACACTACGTGTATTTATGTTAATAGTGTGCCATTTAAATATTGGATTCCTTTCTGGATTCCTATATCCAAAACCTTGAAAATCTATTTTCAAGGTTTTGTGGTCTAAATTATCTAACCACGTATTACGCACTTGATCAGTGAACGACTGAAATAATTTGACTTTTTT
The DNA here is from genome assembly GCA_018249855.1 of Eueides tales michaeli. Classification (NCBI taxonomy): domain Eukaryota; kingdom Metazoa; phylum Arthropoda; class Insecta; order Lepidoptera; family Nymphalidae; genus Eueides; species Eueides tales. The sequence continues at coordinate 2,098 of DWMZ01000071.1, forward strand.
GTATTTTGCTATACATTTTTTATTCTTGAATAAATTCTGCTAAGGCGGCATTTCGGCATTAGAGTATATGTTATCTTTTAATTTTTGATATAAACCAATAAATATCTGCTATTTTATAGATAACACCAGAATGGTTTGGCTGGATACACTACAAAACTGATCGCACTCCGTGTGAGGATTGCGCAAAGTATTGTCTTATGAGCTCTTGTTACGCACGTAAATGGCTTCTGCCACACATGGAAAATGTCTCAGGAACTGACCAAGCGTTTTATCCATACAGTACTACTAGAGCGCGAATCGAACCTTGGGATGGTATGCTGATAAATTAATATACATAGTTTCGAACTAAAGTACCCACTATCGAACTCTACTATCATATGTTATTTAGTTTCAATTTATTTGTGAGGTCCTATTGTCTCTGTTATGAATCCAACGTAGTGCATTATAATGCAGGGCTTGAATGTAAACGCAATACGTAGTCGAGACTTCTATGCTTTTTTGGAGGAATGATTTAATTAATCTTTATTTTGAAACATATTGCAGCAGACATATTTTTTTAATATGGCCGAAAAGCGGGCAACGACTTGTATGTCTTACTAGATTCCATTCTATTACACTATTCAGGGAAAAACAAAAAGCTGTTTTAATGTAAGCATAGCCATACATAGGGTAGCGTAGTCAAAGAGTACAAATTCGATAAGTTTATGTAACTGAAATTGCCGTGAAATTGTTACGAAGCGTAAGTTTAGTATCACTTTGATGTTATCTTATATAAGAAGGTACCTAATCTACAAGTACCTTACAGAAACCATTTTGCAAGTGAACATTTATAAAATCTAAATTTGACTAGAATGAAAAGTTTTTAGGTAAATCATCGCTTAAGAGAAATAGTGAAAGAATAATGTGTTAAAGTTAGACTTCATCACATGCAATGAAATAAAGTAGTACGATATTTTGATGATCATAGATGGGCATTCGTAATTTCAATATTATCTTAGGCCACAGCCATTATAGCCATTACTATAATAATATAAATATAATAATATTTTTATTATAAAAAAAGTATTTATTTATTGAACACAATATAGTTAATACTTCATATTATATAAATAAGTAAAATAATAGTGCAATGGCGATTTTATGTAAATTTAAATTTTGTTTATTTAAATTTTATTTTAATTTACTAATTGTCAGCTATTTTGCCTATGTACATTAATGTACATAAATAAGTTTCGCGTCTATGTGTATCTACCTGCACATTTAATAGTGTCTATATTTTTTATTTTTTTAACTTCACACTTTATACCGTACATGGCAGGGTAGGCAGAGGTAAATTGGAAACTTGTGTTAAGACACACAATGTGCCTTTATGAGTATAACTAAATAACACATAGTGAATATTATTTTTTTTCCTATAGTGAATATTAAATTTCTATAGAGAAATAAATGAGGATTTTCAAAGTGTATAATTTTAATAATTATATATAAGTTACCTATAGTATAACAATTAAGCAGGTACTATATCTATATATGTATGTAAGGTGTATATTAAATAGGAATGTAAGATATTAGAAAATTGTAATTTACTACATTTAAATTCTTTATTACAGGTAAAAGCAAATGTTCTCGATCTTAACAAGCATTATGAATAATAATATTATAATAAAATATTGTCTCATAGATTTTTCATTTAATTTGCTTTACGATCTTGATTTATTTTTCGAACAATTAAAAAATAATATTATAATATATTATCCTATCCTCCTGGAAAATGTTTTTTTTAATTATTTTTTTAATAATAAGTAGTTGTTGATTTTGGAATGTTTCACATTGGATTCGACAGACTGCGTTACCATGGCAGTGTCAAATATTAAATATTACATAAGTATGTAGTTATTGATTTTGGAATGTTTCACATTGGATTCGACAGATTGCGCTACCATCGCAGCGTCAAATATTAAATAATACTCTATTTTAAAACTTTGTCTGTCAGGACAACGTCTGTCGGGTCCGCTAGTATATATATATATATATATATATATATATATATATATATATATATATATATATATATATATATATATTCTATAAGTTTAAGATAAATTACCAGATGGAAATAAGTATTTATTATAATAAAATAAAAAAAAATATTTTTTTAGTTTTGCGCTTTATTACACACATTGCAGCGTGGGTAGAAGGGAAACTTGGGAACTTAATATTAAGAAGCTCTGTTCCATTCCCCACTTCTAACTCAATTCTTACCAAATAACTCTTACCAAACTGGGTCTGGGTAATATTTCGCAACATTATACATAATTTTGGCAGATTCCAATAGTCCACAAGGTCTAGCGTGTGCTTTGTTTTTATTTGTAAACATCGGCTGTTAAGCGTTGCTTGCTTGTGTTTTATATTGCTCTTGACAAGCGGCGTACGCCTTCTGTAGCAGCGTCAAATATTAAATTCTTACTATTTTACTTTTGTTTTCGATTCATTTAATATTAGCAGAGTGAAGTAATGAATATATTAAATGTTTCATTGTCTCGAGTGATTCGAGGACAGGCCTCAATCTCATATTTCAGAATTTTTTACTGATTTCTAATTTTAAATTTTCTTTTAAACGGTTTTTCTAGCTTTACATTCAGATTTCTATCGTGTTATGTCGCTAATTCTACCATTAGGCTGTCGAGATTAAGGTCATAGGTCAAAGGTGCTGAATTTAAACAGTATTATTTTTTATTGTAATTATCAATTGGTCAGCTCTTAATTAGTCTTTTGATTGACGTAGAGAAAATATTTAAGCCTTTTTCTATAAAAAAATTAAAGCAGTCTTCTCCGGAATTACAATTAAGACACACAAATGACATCTGCACATTTGACACGTGCACACGTGCATCTTGCTCATGATGTATTTGAGATGTATCTTCAGGAGTTCTCAGGGACAGTCATTGATTTTTTTTAATAAAATTTTTGATCCAGATGCACACTGTTATGCTAATTGTCTGAATTTCAAGGGAGGTAATCCAAAGTAAATATTGGAGCAAGAAAGCAATTACACAGATATTTAAGCTTCTTCCTCTTGAAAAACTATTCTAAGTTTGACATAGTCGACTGGTGAAGATTTGTCACTTTTTCTCTTTTTCACGTATTTATAAAGCGATTAACTACATATTTAAGTCAAAGTTGAAGTAATTCAGCGTTAAATAGTTCATTGAAATAATAATTCAATAACAGGCAAGTTGTAAAAAGTAAGTGAGGTTTTCTGAAATAACTTATATTTAAAGAAAGCGCTTAGCGCTTGATGTAAAATTACAGTTATTTATAATCAATCTAAACAAATGCTAAATGTAATTTTATTTATCAACAACCGCTTAACAATTCTACGCTACGCAAAATCTACGCTAATCAATTTTATCCATGAACGAAAAAAACCTGTTAGTTTTCCTTATCGGAGCACCTACACAACACCGCTTTCTGCGCCCTCCGGTGGGATACTGATCGCTGTTATAGGATATATAAGGAATTAAATAATAGATTGGGTTAAAAATCAAATGAATATTCTTCTTGTATGTAGATCAAAAATTCTTGTTACTACTTGCCCCTGTTACAACTAGCCCCCTGTTCCCCTACACATAAATATGTTGCTTGCCTCAGGTAAGTATAATAATATATTTGTTTATTTATTTACATTAAATGATTGTTTAATGAACTTTATAATATATAATAAAAGAAAAAAATCTGCGTACTCAATAGATAATAAGTACTATAGGTATAAATACCTATAAGTACCAATTAGTCAATATTAGATACTTATTTAGTGTATACTCACACTTAAATATTTAATAGTGATAATATATTTTGTATAAATTTGTGTTATTCTGGTAAGTACTCGTAAAAAAGTGAAGGTAATTTATTATAATTAAGTAAACATATAATATTTTTAAAGTTATCATGATATTCTCGACTTGTGAAGTGAGTGTGTAATTTTATGTTTTTTATGTTTTGAGTGATTCATTCAATGAATAACTAGAAAAAGAAATCAATACATCGCGAACACTCGATCGGTCGCACTAAAACTATTTGGAGTGAAGCACTCGAGCGCAATTCGTTACAAATTTGCAAATAAAGTTGCGTCAAAAATTCAATAACAAGTTTATGAAAAAAGTCGGCTCGTGTCCGCATCGACCGCGTCGCGCCGCGCCTGGAGCGGGAGCGAGAGGCGGCGTCGAGGGCGGGGCCGCGCCTCCCCCGAGGGCGCCGGCCGCCGAGAGCCGTCGCTAGCTGAGTCGTGAGTGCTGAGCGGGTACAGTCTCAGTTGCTCGCCCGCCGCGAAGCGCCGCGCACGGTATGCCCGCGTGTGAGTGCACAGTGTAGTGGGGCAGAGGCCCATACCTTCGAAAATAAAAAACGGGAAAATTGACCCCCAGATGGGAGTGTACGAAGAGAGGGGGGCGATGCACTGGGTGAGACTCACGTTAACACTCTGTTTCACTTCTGAATTAAAACTTTCGTAACTAGCTTTTAAATTTGGTACAAAATAATCAGGATGGTCCACATCACAAGTTATATATAAATAATAACTACTGTAGTATAGATAAGTAAAACAAAATTGTGTATCTATAGAGTATTTTAATCTTTAAAATAGTTTTAAATTATAATTGAATATTAGATGTTAAATATAATAAAGCTTCAAACGCCTCCGTATTTCCTATTCGTACATAAAAAAAATATTATATATTATAACAGGTATTTGCTTCAATTAATTATTATCAAAATAATAAAAAGGTAAAATAATTTGATTTGTTTTTTTTAAAAAAAACAGTGTTTATGCCAAACGAAAATATAGTTTTATGAAATAAAAAAAAACAAACAGAAAAAAGCTTTTTGGCATTAAGTAATCATACTACTATACGAGTGTAATTGTATAGAATTTAAGATAAAGGCTATCAACAAAATTCTAGTACGGCAGGACGATATCGTTGAAATCTTTTAGAGGTTGATAATCAATGACAACATATATGATGCGCGACTTGTATGGTGGTACTTTATATTATTTTTATATATATATATATATATATATATATATATATACACATATATACCTATGATATTATTACAAAAAATTACACTAATTTGGTCTCTAATAAGCTTATTCAGTATATTCCCTAATATAACAGCAAAAATTATCTCTATATTATACATACATATATAGAAAAATATAAAAATGAGAGTTTTGATAAATAAATGTAGTTGTAAAATTGCCAATTAAGATTTTAGCAAGTAGCCTCGATAAAAATTAATACCTAGTGTAGGTATAATAAAACTTGAAAAACTTTAAGACATAAGAATTCAATTTGGTCCTTAGTTTTTTATCACCAGTAGGTAGATAATTGACCTTTTGCCGACGGCTTCGTTAACCATGCACACTAACATTATTTATTCATTTAAGTTTTATTTATTGTACGCATAAATAAATCACAAACAACACGCTTAACTTCTTAATTACAGACATTAGTTTTATTTATGGACTTTTATTATAATAAAAGAAATAATACTGAGGATTTCAAATGAATTCGAAAAAAGCAAAAACATAAGTACTAAATCAATTTTATAAATAAAAAAAACTGACTAAAAAAATATTAAACAGTTGTTTAAATAGCAACATTAGTAAACAAATGTAGGTAACACGAACTTCGTTTTGAAATAAATGTTCTATTTCTAATTAAAAATATTAACAACTTCTTTCGCTATTTCATCCTACAATTTCTTTTTGTATGTTTCTCTTTTATAATGCAAAAGAAAATTAATAAACAAATACTAAATACTAAACAGTTTATTGTAAATTAAAATTGGATGTTATCAATAAATGTATATACTTTTATCGGTTTAATTACTTGTCAACAATATACTATGTATAAAAAATATAATACAAATTTATTAATCGATTTGACGATAAAGATATTTTAATAATTTACTAATCCTTCGATTTTATTGAATCAAAAGTAAAATTATTTAATGTCAAAAGATTCAAATAAAATTTAAGATCTTTTTGTCAAATGGACAATTTAGTACTAAATTTTTTTACGTTGAATTTTATAATTATAGCCCACCTCCTGGTTATGAAACGATTTTTTTTCAATTGTAAATATATATTAAACTTTTCTAACTTTCTAACAAATATTTTTATTTAGAATATTATTTGTAATTTATATTTTTAATTATTATAAAAGTAGAATATTTAAATATTTTAACGTCCCGCACAGTTTATACCTCTATTTGAAATCGTCCCGCACAGTTTATACCTCTATTTGAAATCTATAATTTGTTTTGCTATTACTTTAAAACTGTAAAAATATTAAAGTAGATCATTAAAACAACAATGTATATACGTAATATAAATATATAGATATATAGTACTACGTAAATATACATCATACTTGTGTTTGTGTGTGTGTTGCGAAATATATAAATGACAAAAGTAGATTAATTTAATAAACTATTGATTTGTAACATTAGTGGTAGTATCTTTAACAGTGTTATTAAAAAGAAATAGTAAGAAGAAACTATTTAAAATGTTACTTTTTAACAGTATAAACGTTAATCATAACTTTGTGGTTTGCAGCTAGTATATTCTTAGAAATCGTGTTTCAGGAATTTACTATAGAATAGAATTTTCATTAAGAATAACAGAAATTGGGGATCAAGCGCTTTAGTTAGTTAAAATGAGATAAAATAAAATAAGTATACTTTAATACTCACTTTTAATATCATTAAATAAGTGTAGTATAGTATTAAATACTCACTTTTATTTATATTTCATTTTTAATTCAATTATTTTATGTTAATTATTTAATTGGTTAATTTGTATAGCCCCTTACCCTTATTTTACAAAGATAGATATTTGCAACAAGTACAATAAATTAATTTTCTGATTAGTTCTTTTTTTGTAATTATTGCATGTAATTCTAATAAATTATATGAAATTGTACATACCCCGCAAGGAATCCTATATGGAAAATAGTTTCATATTACCTACTAATTTCAACTAAAAGTATAAAAAGTTTTAACAAACTATTTATTAAACTTTATTAGAATAGAAGAAATACAGTAGAATACATTCATTAATATACTCAAATAAAATATCAGCAATATATAAAAATACGTAAATGCTAATGGCAGTATTGTTGAATTCTAATACAAATGCTCTCCACTTCACGGATCTTCACAATCTTAAATGTAACAAATATCCCTGGAGTATAATATCGTACCATTTTTAGGGTTACAAAAGAAGAACGATATACATATGTATGTCCATATATCGTACCATTTTTAAAAGAAAAAAAGAAGAAAAGAAAAAAGAACGAAATCTCTATAGGAACACTTTGTGTGTCTATCTAGTGTTAGTTCATTTGTTTGTCCGTGTGCTAAGACATCTTTTACAAAAATGCTAAGCCGATATCTAGCCAAAGTTATTATTTTAAACACAAGCAGAAGATTTTGTGGCTTTTATCCTTAATTTTTGAAATTTGTCTTTCGCCGCGACTGAACTAGATTTGCGAAGTTTGACAAGAATTAAATTAGAATTTTTAGTTAAGGTAATTTTTTTAAAATAAATTTGTTTTTTATTATTAAAACTTCCCGTTGGACCGTAATCATAAAATAGGCACGAAACTTTCGGTAGGCTCGTCCGACTCGTATTTGACCGGTTATAAAAATACTAACATATGAAATACACATAATATTTATAATTTTTTCCTTATATCGTTATATATGTACTCCGTTACTCCATAACTCGAAAATTCCGTTTCATTAATGAATTGATTTATAGTTATATATTTTTAACAATTTGTTGGCGGTGCATGCATGTACGCAGCCATACTAAGATTTTATAGAGGATGTTTGTTTTCCGTCGGCAAGTAATTGCTTAAGTTATAACCAGTGTTGTATATTTCAAGTTGCGCTTTCCGCCTTAAATCCGCAATCAAATTGTGCAGTAAATTCGAAAATATTAAATAATATCTACTTTGTCGACGAGTTTGTTGTATGTATGTAGAGCCTTGTTTTCATTTCTTTTGTGTTCCTTATATAGGTAAAGTTAAATTAAAATCAAAATTTTAAGTTAAATTAGAGTCAAAAACGAGTCGTACACCATTACTGATGGTTCCATATAAATTTCAGTATTGTAGGTCAACGGAAATTGATTGAACGCAATGAACTTATACAATCACACTTTATGGAAAGAAAAGAACTACAAATATTAATTTCTATTAGGTAAATACATATAGAAATTCACTTTTCGATTTTTCCCCTTTTATTTGTATTATAAGTTTTTACTTCATACTTAATTTTATAACGTCAGGTTCACGGAATGTAATGTAGGTTTTGATTACGATTCGAGTTTAATAAAAAATACATCAGAACGATACATAAATGCTCGTAGCTTTTTAAGTTATCTGAAAGCTTAATTTTGTCATAATTATTCTTGAATTTTTCTGTGTACTGAGGAACTGTAGAATTTAATATTTTATGTAAGTTTTAGCTTGATATAAATCAATGCTATAGCCAAATAAATAGTCTTGAATGACGGACAGCAAAGTGATCCTCTATGAGTTCCTTTTTTCTTAAAATACATGTATCAATTGCCAGTAATAAACATCATACGCAAGATTTCTATGGTTATTATTGTAAGAATAAAAAATCACCACCATCGCGTAAAAGTTACGAATCTATTGTGTTTTTGGTAATTGAATCAAATTGGATGTAATTTTCGCGCTGCGATGCGCGTCGGAGCTCGGCGATTTCAAATCCCATTATTAGTTATTGCTCATTCAATTAAAATTCATGTAAGTGTAATAATAATTATGTTAATCAAACGTGTTCTGATGAGATATATCTGGATTTTATGACTTTTAATTCTTGCAATTTGTTATACGGTTATAAAATTCCCAGTTTTCAGGGCATACTTTATTTATTGTTTAAAAAGTAATAACAAAAAATATATACTTACGTATTTGAATGGAATTTATTAATAAATAATATTTTTAGACAAACATTTTTTTCTTAAATACTATGTTTAATCCACACTGAGAAAAGAAAAACATACTAATTCACAAAACGTTTAAAAAATTGAACGTATGGAGATTTGAACCCGCGCCAATTTTCTTTTTCTGAATAAGTATTTTATATTATAAATAACATTATATTCTATGGTTCTAGACATTCTACTATATTTCAACAAATTCTACATTTTAATACCCTTTCTTAACGCTACATAAAACGGTGTTAAACTTGACGAAAACTATAAAATATATTGTTCTATAGGATAACCGGTCAATAAAGAGGTTATATAATAAATAATCATTATAGCTCACAGAGAAAAGATTCAGGAAATATTAATTATTGGTACCTTAAATATTTTTTTATCTGACACGAGAGTGTCGATTCTTAATATATTTAATAAAACATTAAAATAAAAATATGTAAACAAACATTGCGTTCACTATAAGCTGTTTTGTAGTATCCGCTTAGTGTAAAAATCGAGATCCAAATTTGACTATCCTTTTTTCCCTATCCTAATTATTTTTTTATAAATTCAAACTGTAGAAACCATTAACCATATAGAAGCAATACTGCGACCTTAGCGTTAATGCAAAACATCTTTAAAAAGACATCAGACCAATAGTAAATTAAGGGCTGGAAAATATATTTTGTGTTTCAAATCTATTTGTTTTATGCATTTTATAACTTAGACTTAGCTTCACGCTGTATTCCTAGCGGGTAGGCAGAGAGAACGGATCGCCAAACGCTACGGTCTCAGCATATCTCCTAAGCCTCTTCCACTGTCATCAACCTCTTCATTATCATTTAATATACATTTAAAAGAAAGTATATAATCATTTTATACTTTTTTTAAATGTGTTAAACTCACGCCTCTCTATGTAAATTACTGCAATGTAAAACAGAATAACAAATTATCCCGTACTGGGCATGTTATTTTTAAATTTTAAGCGTTCTGTTTCTATAATGGTAATTCTTCAGCGATATTAACCTTGGATGTGCAACGTTAGCTTTTATATTACACATTTTTATGGAGTGTTTAAAAAATCTTGCATAATTTTCTTTATTAAAGCTTACTTAAAAGCACAGTTTCCTTTCATTGACTACAATGGCAGTACATTATTTTAAGAGTAAAAATGTTTGTTTTAGCAACAGAGTGAGCGGTACCTATCTTCAGCATACGAGGCAGGCGCCGAACTGTCGCCAGTGGCGCCCGTAGCGTCTCCAGGCTCGCCTCCTGATTGTACCTCATGTCGTAAGAGGGAACCTCCAGATGAGCCGCCGCCGCCACCTGCTGAGGATGGGTGTGCAGGCTGCGGTGCCAGAATCACGGACAGATACTTCCTTTTGGCCCTAGAACGACGCTGGCACACGCCCTGCTTGAGGTGCTGTGAGTGCAAAATGCCACTAGACTCAGAACAGAGATGTTATGCGCGAAATAGCAATATTTTTTGCAAGAACGACTACTTCAGGTAAGCTAGTTTTAGTATAGTCTACATATTGAACGTTATAATACTTTTCTCAAGACTAGCTCACATTTATAAAATGCTTGGAGAAAAGGGAATGAAATGTCTTTTAGTAATCATTCACTCTTACTTCAATTCTTTATAACATAATTACAAAATAATTTCCATTTACATAAATAAGTTCTAAATAGAATAATTTTAAATTGTACCTTCATTAGTAGTAACAAATAATAATAAATAAGTAACAAATAGTATAAATAATAAATCGAAGACTCCACATTGAAGTTAAACTATCGAACTCAACATTGTAAGAATGTGATCATATGAGTTTTAAATTTTTACCTGTTTGCTTGTTAATACTTCTTCATAGATAGATTTGTCGTTTTTAAATTTTAAAAGTTATGTTAAAAATTAAAAACTATTTTAATATTCATATTAGAAAAAAAAATGAAATAATAACAACACACACAAAATAGAAAAAAGATAACAGCTTTTTATTTCGACCAAGGGTCATTGATTTTTACATAATAAATTCTTTATTATATTTTTCAGGCTATTATTAATTTACAATTTATACTGTAAAGTTTAAGCTTTTAAATATAAACAAAGTTATAACGGTGCGAGGATTGCACTCGCTGATTGTCTATCTGAAACTTAAACTTAAGTCGCATACACGTATTTTATGCCTAAGATAAAAATCTACTTCCGTGAGTTCTTTAAAGCATTTGCCTATTTCAAGCTCGTATGACAAGGTAGTTAGGTAGGTATGAAGCGTTTATGCTCTTCGTCTAGATTTAGGCACCCAAAGACGTCACGTGGGCCGTCACCCATCTGAGGTGGTATCTGATGAACGTTTTACAGCCCACCCCGGTCACAATTCACTCGGTGTTATCACTAGCACGTCGGACACGTACGCATCTCAATGATCCATCTCTACGGGACGCCTTACTCGCGGGGAATAAGTGATGAGAGAAAGCGTATGTGCGACCGTTATAACAAATATTACAAGAAAAGGAAAGAATATAATGAACAACTTAATATATTATCTTATTGTGATATTTAGTGTATACCTACCAAGTAAATTTGTACATTGTGTACAATACTTATACGGTACAATAGGCATCTAATAAAAAATGTCTATGAATAATATACAGAACTTTTATGAGTTTATCATTTTTACCAAAACACAACAAACAACTTATTAACTTAGTAGCAATGTAATATTTTTTATATTTAATTTTATAGTACCTACATTTTCATATCTTATACAGTTTCCAGAAAAAGTTAGACTGTCGAAACCCTATCTTATATCACTCACCCACACACCTACCTTCCTTATACAAATGGAAACGGAAGAATAATGTGATATTTTATAAGTGAATACTTTAGTAAAAAACTAATATGTGATAGTTATAGTTTTTCTTTATTTATTCATCTAGGATGAGAGAAAATTGTGTAGTTATTGTAATGATTATAATGAAACGCATAAAAATATTTCGTAAATATATTTATTCCTTATGAAATAATTTATTTTATTTGATAATAAGTACTTAAAACTTCTCAAGCATTCATTGTTCGGGTGATTATGTTATTGAAACATTAGTTATTATAGTAAAGAGCATTGTATAAAATTATAAAATTTTGGCTATGAAAATGTAAATTATACACTCTTGTTTTCCTTTCTTTACACATCAGAATTATATGTAAATCAATAGTGCGTGTGCATTGGCTTATTTCAAATGTAATGTGACGTGACCGCCCACCATCGCAGGCCATGTCAGTCCTCGGCCCCACTTGACATTTGTGCGACGTCCCTTTGTTCGAGCTAATTTTGATGGAGATATTTAATACATCAAATAATTTAAACGACGAGTTTGGTATTGAAAGTTAACAAGTTTTTTTGTTAGATGTCTATTTTTTCACGATATTTAAAACACAATAACATGTCTTTGGTGATAATATAATTGTAATTATAACGGCTATTTAACTCTACGACATCTTCTAAATTGTGACGGTTAAGTATTAAATTTAAAGACTACTCAATTAAAAATGGCAAATGAAAATTTTAATTTCCAAAATATTCCAATATATGTTAGTTAACTTAAACTATTTCAGAGGTCAGATAGTCCACAATACAAAAATTTATAAATCAATTCACTCATCAAACAGATTATGCTCGAATGGTTTGGCCTTTTTTATCTTAATTTCCTTTACTTCTTAAATAATATTATCAACTCCTAGAGACGTGGAATATAAGAAATAATAAACGTACATCGTAAACATACGTTATGTGGGCATAAATCAAATCCGGCTCTGGGTACGAGACACTTGTTAAATTGCTCATAAAAGTCTTCAACGCAACGAATACGCGTATATTAGAATGGGTTTATGGCAGGTCTTGGTCGAACTATCGGCGCTTTTGATTGGCGCGACTGTGGCAGTAATGCCGAACATCGGTAGATATATTTAGTTCAAATCTAATATATATTATAATTACCTATCTATTTTACTATTTTGGGCTACGGGACAAGAGAACCATTGGGCAGCGGAGTCTCTTGACACTAGATTATTTTTGCATATCCTACGGAAGAAACGTGAAATTACTAGACTACTAAAATTAAAAGAAACCAAAGCTTGTTTTCTCTATTTGTATGTTTATAAGAACATGAAATAACATTATTCTTGAAGATCTATAACTAAGCTTTCTATTATCATTTCTTCTGTTAGATTTTATATATTTTACAGCTTCTGTATCCCGTGGCAAGATAGGCAGAGGAAACTTGAAAACCTAATATTAAGACACTCCGTTCCGATCCCCACCTTCTGCCAAATTTGAGACATTGCGCGTTGATTGGCGGAACTCAACGCCGCGTTTTTCCGTGTTACCAGAGCGAAGAAATGAAAACATTAAATATGTAAATTTTTAATATTAAATATTTCATTTCCTCGACTGGAGATCGAACCCACAACCTATTGGTTATAGTCACACACTGGTGCCGTTGCGACACGGCAAATTTGTCACTAACCTTAAAACTTTAAGATTAAGCAGTAATTGTGATATTTTAGGAAACTTGATTGATTTATGTACTCATGAAAATCAAAAATTATTTATATCTATCCGAATTCTTGGGGCGTTGCGTGTTGAATGGCGGAACAACGTCTCGCTCTGGCTCGTTACTTACTCGTTCATTTCCGCGAGTGGGGATAAACCCACATAAATCGCGTTGACTGCACTCTTGTGTCCGGCCACTAAAGCCTCCATATTTATAAAAAAATGTTACGTTATATTTGGCATTCATACTTTATTAAACGTAATTATTTTAATCTAATTTCATAATGATAGAACCATATGTATGCTTATAGTTAAGTATAACTGGACCTACTTAAACGTAAACTAAAACTGAGCAGGCGTCAAGCGGTGCCTTGTTTATGGCCACGGTCATTGTATTATATTATGCGTATGCGAATTATTTTATTTTTGTGTATGTTATTGTAGGTGCTGTCATGCTCCAAAAATATACGGTAGCTTTTGTTTTAAAGGTGAGAATCAGACAATGAGGATTGCTCAACTGTCTCACAAATAATATCATTTAAATAAAAATTCTCATGAATTCCTACTAATTAAAGAGAAAATCACAAACGACAGTCGAAATGAGACTAATTTCTCGGCAATAGTTTGTTGAAATAATTTAAGCGTGAGATTTTATAATGATACTAAAATAATATACAAAATAAATATAACTATTATGACTAATACTGCTTAATAATATTAAGAACATTTTTTATAAGAATAATACACAGAATTATAGACACTCATAGGCACCTTAAAACTTAACAATATTTATTAGTGAATCGGCCCTAGGGTCGAGTAGTAACAATCAATATAATAATTTTATGGACTAAAGAAAAGAGCGCGGGTTCCCTGCGATATCACAAATTCATTGAATAATGAAAACTTACCAATATTTCAAAACAGTGACCAATTAGTTGAAATGTGTGTTCATATCAAAGCAAGAACTAATTTTATTTATCGTCAGTTTGTTCATCTAAAGATAAAGTTTAATTACAATCAGTACCATATCTTTATTGCTTTCTCCCGTGGCGCCTTATCACCTGCATCTGTTTAACTTGTTTTTGAAAATTTTTTGATATTTCTACGATGGAATTCTGTAATTCTCCATGGGAAACTTCAAGGTCACATTGTGAAAGTTGAACCACTAACGTATAGAGTTTATATTTTTATTGTAATTATATAAATAACTTTAGGAAAACTGAATATCACTTTAAAATGAAACTGCTATAACTTTTGAAGCTTAAGATCATTCATTCTATCAGACCGTGTCGTCAATAAATATTCCCGGCAGTAAACTTACTCCGGCTTAATAATGCAGTAGTTGTTTCTGAGCCGTAGGGATGATTGTTGCTTGAATATCGTTTTTTAGAGGCAATAGCATTTTTGTAGCAAAATTAAAATTATATTCCCGTCGGAAGCTTGCGTGACGTCACGGACTATGCGCTTGCGCGGTGCCTGACGGATTAATACAATCAAACTCTGGTGGATCACGCGAACACTCGCTTTTTTTGATAAATCTGGGTCGAAACAACCACATTTATGCTTTCTTGGTACCGACCACCCGCGCGCTTATTACATCATTACTGCAAGTGCCGTCACTGTAAATAACAATAATTTAAAATAACTATTTAACCAACTTACGGATACCGTATTGACAGTCATTTGTTTAATAAATATAAAACGATATTTTTTAATATTGTTCTTAATTTCTTATGATATGGTATTTTCTTCGTATTTGAGTTGTAAATAGTATTTTTATAATCTTAACCTTAAATATAAGGCGTTAAAAGTTGTTACCTTTTATTGAATATCTTTTATATCTTCATCGTCGTAATTTGTAATTGTAAATTACTAAAAGTATACTCATACACTTTTTACTATGTATTTTTATATTAGTAAACAAAATTTCTGCCATGAAGTATAAATACATTTCTTTATTTTTTTTTAACTGTGCACATTATTGTACTATAATATTTTAACTTGCGTTTCTTAGTTAAATCTTGTCCTCTAGATTTTCATCTTATTGACGAAATTATTATCTTTTTGATAAGACCAGACCTTATGACCATACAAAGAACTCAAGTTACCTTTAGTGCACGTAAACAATGCAATACATCATGTACCGGCACATGATTAAGGCGTGACCGATCGAACTTTACTGATCATATTAAAGGTGGATTTTGTCACCGTAAGCTGTTTTTACGAGGTTAAAAGGCTAAACTAATAAGACAGTTTTCTAGTCCTTAGCGTAGGGAGCATTGTTATTAAAAATGTATCTTTTTTGTTAAGAAATAAATATAGCAATATTTCAATCAGTCAATTAATCTATGCTGGTATTTATTAGCTACCCACTGTCAGAAACTAAAGTCAATAGTCATAAAATCATCTTATTTAAATCTCGAGATTTCTTAAATAAGGTCTATTTTTCATTACTGCTTACGTATAGGTAGGCAAATAATAGTAGATTCGTCGTTAAAGAGATGTATTGAAAAGCATAGCAACAAGGCATATGTTTAAATATTTTGCGTGTTTCCGCAGCTTATTGATGTTTGCCTCCTCCTTTAATTATGAAACATAAATACACTGGAACATATATTCTGGTTTATTACGTTACAAGGTTTAAAAATGTAAAAAGATTGTTCCTAAATGACATTTTGAATTGGTATTATCTCATAGTTTTATAAAAAATGCATTCTATTATATTAAGAGCATTCTCTTTTTTTCTCTTTATATTACCATAAAATAAATTATTCTTAACTATAAACGTTTTAGAAGTAAAGTAATTTACTTTTAAATTAATAAATTTCACGTACAACAAGTAAACGTAATAACGAAGTTTTGTAATATTTACAATTTACATACTAAATCTATAAATCTCGACTATATGATGTCCAAGATAGCTTGTTCAGTAAGAGCGTGCCATCATTTATAATCCCTTGCTTAAACGATATCTATTCTGCGATCGCTCCACAACTTCATTCATAAGCAATGATCGTTATCGCATGTGAGACCGCTGATGCATTGTCTCTCAGTTCACACTGCTTCGATGCTTCTAGGGCGATGACCACGACTCGAAAAAGTGCTACTCTAGTGTTAGTTTAAAAATAACTACTTCACTTGGATCGCAAGGTAATGTGATCACTGTACTTTAAACTATATTTTATTTTTAATTTTCGACGCGTAATGAGGGGTGTTATAAGTTTGACCTGTTTGTCTCGTACACCGTAGCTTCTTAATAAGTGAACCCATTTGATTATGGTTTTTTTATGGGAATTATTTGCGCTCTGCTAACAAGGTAAGGCACTACGTTAGTTTCCGCCACTCCACACGGTTTACCCCAAATTCGGGATAAAGTAATGGAACAGAGTGTTTTAACACTAGATTGCTAAGTTCCCACTGCCTGTATATAACGATAGGAAAAGAGCTTAACATGATTTAAATATTATAATTATGATATATAGTATTTTTAGTAACTTTAAGATTGCTTACTTCAGAAAAATGGCCAATGTATGAATAGTGCGCATAAGTGTGATAACTATATGAATTTAGATAATGTAATGTCCGGAACTGAGCACGAGTCCTAATATAAATATAAACAGTGTTGTCACGCACTCGACAGACGGAGTTATCGATATCGCGTCCGGGTCAGCCGGTCAGATATGGGCCACGGAGTACACAGAATACCTATATTATCGCTGGGCACTCGGTGCGGCGACACGGCGCCAATTGCCTTACGTAATCATTTCGCAAAAACTTACATTTCCTTATCCATTACAATCATTGTGTACCGTAAGTTGATGAAAACAGATCTTAGGTTAATAAATTGGTATGTCACTTGCAAAAGAAATGTGACAAGTACAACGTAAGTTTAACGTGATACAAGTATGCTAACTTTTATATGTCTAAACTACGTTCATTATTGTCCGTTATATTTCTTATTATCTCTTTCTTGAAAACTTGAAAGCTCGTTTTTCCTTGGCAATACTTTTAAAGTGGAATCTTGTTCGAAAGAACACTTTTGTTAGTCGAATAATCAGAAAAGGTACGTTAAATAGAGTTTATGGGAATGTTGAGCCTGCGAAAGAGCCATATATCTATAGAATAATAGACTATAGTTAAATTGTTAGCGTAACCTGCACTTTTTTCTACAGTAGTCCGTGGTCATGCTTAGTCTGTCTATTGGTTAAACTTAAAATAATTTTAAATATTAATATATTTGTAACTTCGGAGAGATCAAAGTTTGAAGACTTTGATCTCTCCGAAGTTATAAATACGTTACGTTACGTCGATATCACAAAAAAGTTAGCAGCGTCTTCTGAGTCAACTCGATAGATAAACTTGTGAACTCATTACACGTACAACAATGCTGTACTATATCTGATTGTAAGCCGTATCTTTGTACACATCTGTCCTTTTGGAGTGGTTATGCACGTGATCCTTAAAGTTGTTACTTGTGATCTGAACAAATTAGTTAAATTCTCATCAAATAATTGTACGATGTACTATTGAAACGCTAGAAATATGACGAACGTTAGTGATTGGGCAGGTACAGAATTTGTTGTAAAGAAATATCACTATTAATTATTGATTGATATATTAATAAAAAACTTTACTGCATCACAGAGCATATATACTCATAACTTTCATACTTGGCGTTATTTTTATACTTGACATTATTATAGAAACATTAACATAAGCACACATAAGCTCTATACTTGAGATTTTTTTAACCCCCGACGCAAAAAGAAAATATAGGACTGATATAGGTTTAATGTGTCTGTCTTTGCGTCTGCCTTTGTGTCCGCTGTGGCACCGTAAATAAGGATTTACGATATATATTTGGATATATATCGTAAATTATTATTAAATATGGCGTCGTAGGTATGCTTAGATATGACATTAAAAAAATAAACTTGGCGAACAAGGGATACAATTTTTCACATACCCAAATATGGGTATCAGATTATTAGTCTCAAAACAAGGATTTCAAAGAGGTATTTTATGATTATAATAACTGTAATATAAATACAATTAAAATGTGTAGACTTTGATTTTTCACTTTCTTAATCCGGTGGGTTTCAACGTAACATGACTGCAAAGTGCAACGGCAAATATTCCTACGTCCGAATCGAACTAAACTCTTTCACGCATCAAATTTTAATTAATTTATCAAGAGTATTTTTTGCAAAGTGTGAAGCCGGGATAGGCTACCGGACTAGTAAAATGTATAATAATATATAAAATACGTATAAATCCAAATTTTTTATTCAAAATAAGAAGTTACGTACCTTTTTTGTAAGTCAACGTATTTACCATGTTGCTAGCTTCTTATAAATTTCGCTACCCAATTCTCGACCAATAGATCTGTGATCAACATGACTTAATGAGCTTTTAGACGTATCTTGATAAGTTCAGATAAATCAGTTTAACTTTTTAAATTGCATAATAATCTTTGATATGCAAACATTTCTTCGAAGAGTTCCTCAAAGAGTTCTTCGATTTTACAATTGCTTAGAATTATTTCAAGTTAGTTTTAGTTGGAATTTGTAGTAAGAGTTTTTTTACATTTAATTAGCTATATCATTTATATTTGTTTCTATAAATAATAAAGTTCTTAAGTTACTAATTTTTAAAATACTAATTTAAAATGTGAAAAAAACACTTTTAAAGTAGTAAAAATACAGGGATTCTGAATTTTATATTTCTTAGGAGCTGTTTGCTTAATTATATTTTAGTTTTTATTTTAATCTTACTAAAATCTATTTGTGAATTTTCTTCAATTGCAATTTAACGATTTGAACGTCTCTTATTTTAATAAAATACTAATGAACGTCTCTTATTTTAATAAAATAATAATTTTATTACTAACAAGATTGGTAAGTACTCTATAAATTCATCAAAGATAAAAATATTCCAATTTTGTTATGTTTCGATCACATAGTGATACATTTGGAGGTTGGTTAGGTATTACCTTGCTTATGCCCACATGCCGCCATTTTATTTTAATAATTATCTGAACGCTTGGTATGAGTTTGCGCTATAATATCAACATAAATATCTCCTGTAAATCATATTTTCTCATATTATAAACATATTAACTTGAAGTTAGCTAAGCGATAGTAGGTAGTTAGGTTGCAATGTTATGCTTACATTTGCAAAATTGTCTATATTATACAAAAAAAAATAGAATACTTTTCGTACTTGTAAAGTTCCTTGAAGATATATAAATGTACATTTATCAAGATATCATTTATATAAATGTACATTTATCATCTTGTAAAAATCAAGTAATAAGAAAAAGTACTGTAGCATAACATATCATATAATAGCATGCATTATTTATAGATATAGCCAATGCAATCTACTACTACAATATTTATGTTTACGAAAACATTTGACCTAATAATAGATCGTCGACGCAGATGCCCCTAGCGGAAGCATTTTTTTGAATGCCAAGTCAAGCCTCTATATGGTTGTGATAAGGGTCATAAGGGTCTTTGTGGTGTGTGCGGTGCTAGAATTTGTTGACAAATGAATGATGACAATTATATTGTGTGGTAGTACCCATTGTACAATTGACGTCTCTATATTGTTGTTCCCTGCGGTTACAGTCGTTGGTCCTAGCACAGTTAGTTTTTTCATACTTAAAATTATTATTAGTAAACGTATATCGAATATGTATCTGTGTATCTGTATCTCCAAAATATAAACAATAATATTATTATAATATTGAGACAATTCAGGAAATACATGGTTCATAACTACAATATTCCCCCGATAAATAATTGTTTGATTTGCAAACTAATGCGTTTTTCTGCTTCGGAGAGTTAATATATCGAGTCGCTTGTTATATCACAACAGTTCATCGTAGCGGGCAACATTGTTCACGCCGCTATTGTTTCCTTATAAAATAAACCCATTGTAATAATATTTTAGCTTAAGTTTAAAATGTTTCTATAAATAAAAAGAGACAAACATAAAGCTTAGTTTAGTTGTCATGCATATTGTAGCTTTAGCTCTTCCAAGGTCACTGTAAAACCAAGTGGAACAAAAACATTTTTTTCCAGCTCACGTGATATCTCACATGGTAGGGTAGTTACAGGGAGTTTAGGACCTTGGAAATTTAGGAACCTGCTGTTTAGACAATCCGTCCATTAAGACACTTTGGTTCCCCACACGCCGAATTTGAGGATTTGTTGAGTGGCGGAAAGCAATGACGCATTTTGCTTCGTTATCAGAGCAAAGAAAAAATTAATATTTAATTTCTTCGAGTGGGGATTGAACCCACAACATGTATCGATTACAGTGACTAGCTTGTGGCTGCGCCATGACGGACTCCAACCCAGTCTATACTCACTTAAAATTATTTTATGTAAAAATACTGTAGTCTTAATGTATATTTGTCTGATGGATTGGCAACAGTATATGTATTTATAAAGAAATAAAAATCATCAAAACATTTTTTTAATAAATAATCTTCTAAAATAAAAAAAAAACGTGATGTAGCTTGTTTATGGTTATTTTATTTGAACAAGTAACTCAGTGGGTAGAGTGCCCGTGCAGTTATGTAAAAGTCTATTAGTATCAGCCAGCGGGTGATCTGACGTGTATAATAATTTCGGCGTAGCACTCTCTACGAATGGGATTCCCATAGAGGTGTATTTCCTATTTCGCGTGAGAAAGTGGTAGAGGCAGGCGACGACGCTGTGGGCCACCGGCGTCACGCTGGCCGTCATTGTGCCGCCGCGGCTATTGTGCGTGCAGGGGTCTTGCCGGGTGTTTATTTGCAAACAGAGAACGCGCCCCCCCGCAGCGCGAAAGACCGACAGACCCTCGCGGCTTCATATCGCGATTTGTTACCATTTAGGTAACACGATACTCAGTTGCTTCTCTATTTCCAATTGCAAACTTCCGCATGTTTAGTTTGTTTGTTTTTTATTTTCACTATTTTATTCCTATCGTAATCTGTCCATTAGAATGATCCTAAAAATGAGAAATTATACAGAAGCTTTCAATATTATCAATGTAACAATATTATAAAAAGGTAGAAACCAGTCACAGATATAAAAAAGACATTTAGATAAGACTAATAGGCATTGTAAAATTGAAATGACAAATCCCATCAGGTTCCATCGATTTTAGGTTTGACTCACTTTACAGCTCCGAAGCCGAAATCGTTACTAGCGATCGTTAAAGAAAGCAGGTGAAACGGAATTCGGCACTTATAAAGTAAGTTCTCTATTATCGAACTTTTCATATCTATAAAACAAGTTTTTTTATCATAACTTGCTCAAATAAATTATTAAATACATAAAAATCAAGTGTTATATTTATTGACTTTTTATTTATTATTAAAATACATCATTTTATATAGTATATATGCGTTCTTATTTATATATCTATATTATACAAATCAAGAATATTGAGATGCTTACTTAGCTTCACGCTGTATCCCGCGCTCTCCACATTCCGCTGAATTTGAGGCATTGCGTATTAAGTGGCAGGACTCAACGTCGCGACAACAAGATTGTGATGTGTTATATTATTATTTTTTTTATTTACAACATTGCCTATCACCGATAACAACACTATAAAATGATTAATTACATAGTAATAACTTAACTATAGTGATTATAGGCATACATAAAAAAAATATATTAAATTATATAATTTATTCTACATAATTATTTAGTCTATGATTAAGCCACTTTATATTTATAAGAACATTATTATACGATATACATGTGATAAGCTAATCAAGGTGTCAGACAATTTTTTCAGTAAAGACATTGTATTCCTTTACTTTAATGTTCATAACAATAAAGAACTTACTATATCTTAACAGCTCAGTCGAATGGAGTAACATTTATTTTATGTTTAATTAATGTTACTCTTATATTTTCGTTTTTTTTAGTTATGAATTTCGCACATAATTTTCAAGTAAATAAGCATATAGAATATTAGCTCCGATTGAGGTGTATAATGGGTACATAGTGTAATTTTGGGATGACACAGCTAACATTTTTTAGTAGCTTCATATTTACTAAGCTTATCTTACAATTTCGTAAATATGAACATTATATAGAAATAAAAATAATAACGTTAAGTAAAATGACCTATTGATATATCAGTATTATATATGCAAATATATTCGACATAAGTATGAAAGCTTAAATAAATTACTATAGTAATTGAAGGTTACAAGAGTGCCTTTTTTATAACATATTAAACAAAAATAGAGTTTTATAATATTTTTATGTAAATTTCGCGCTTATATTGTCCTTAATTTAAGTTAGTGGAAGATATTGTAAACCTATAAAATTGTTGTGAAAAAGCTTTTCACAAATGAATACAGATCTGAATAAACGTTAACATATGTACTTATATATAGAATACAAATTTCAATTATATATCAATTTATTGAAATTGTTATTGAAACAAATTTATTTAAATAAATATATCTCATATTATTAATAAAATTTGGAAATCATTCAATTCTGTATTCAATACAATCTTGATTTGTAAATTATTAGTTTATGTCACTCAGTCTTTTTTTTTATTCAAATTCAAATTCGTTTGATATGTTTAATCTACAATTTCTCAATAAATTGTTAGATGCGATGAAATTCAATTAGTAGAATGTCGGAAGTAGAGAATCACATTCATCAGCGGTCTATGATGATAACTGTGGACAAGTAGATGTAGACGTGTATCAGAAGGCAACTTTACACACCTGCGACTTGACACTAGTAGATAATTTTTGGACAAGTGATAGTATTAATCCGGCTCGTAGCTAGGATGTAAAGTGTGAACGCATATTCATTCTGTGTGAATTGAAGATACCGGTTAGAACCGAACCGCTGTGATTAGTGAGATTATTATATTTAATGAAAATATGAATGTCAATCATGTCAATTTAGCGTACGAAGATATTAATTTTTAATAATAATTTCATCGTAAGTATAATATATCTCTTGACTTCAAAATGAACTGCTCAAGTGCGAGTTGGGCTGGGCTTCGCTATGGATTCCGTAGCAATGTCGGGATTGTAAGTCAACGAGAAGTAGATAGAACTTATAAATATTA
Organism: Eueides tales michaeli; assembly: GCA_018249855.1. Classification (NCBI taxonomy): domain Eukaryota; kingdom Metazoa; phylum Arthropoda; class Insecta; order Lepidoptera; family Nymphalidae; genus Eueides; species Eueides tales. Next base: position 25,777 of record DWMZ01000071.1, read on the forward strand.
TAGTAAAGTTTATTTTGCAAAGAAAGTTATAAATATTATAGTAAAGTTTATTTTGCAAAGAAACTTATTGTACTTGCCCGTATTCAATCATTTAACACGAAATAAACTACAAATATAAGTTTGTAGTGTTGTTTTTTCATATATTTTTTTTATTTTTCGGGTCATTTCCTTTATTATTATTGCAAGTATAATATTGAGCCCGTCGTAGCGCAGCGACACAAGCGTGAGACTGTAAACTATAGGTTGTGGGTTCGATTACCACTCCAAGAAGTGAAATATTTAATATTTTCGAATGAATATTTAATATATTTATTTCTTTGCTCTGGTAACAAGGCAAAGCGCGGCGTTGAGTTTCGCCATTCAAAAATTAATAAATATAAAGCAATATTGTGTAATAAAGTAACTACAAATATAATTTTGTAATGATTGTTGTCAATAAACTTCTTATACATGGATTTTTTTATTATCTTTTTTATTTTATATGTTCTCATTTCGTACTAAATTTCATAAGTGTAGGTCCACAGGACTCGATTACGAAGTACATTTTATATAAAAATGCAGACACGATGCATATTTTGATTGCGGTAACTTAAAAGCTTGCCTTTTTGTACATAGGATCGAATATTTGATATTAATTTCTGCTTAATACCTCCACACAGTTTTGAGAAAAAAATATTACAGACAGACGGACAACTGACAGTAAAGTGGTCCTATAAAGGTTCTGTTATAATATTTTAAGGTACGGAATCCTAAAAATAGGCAAACAGAGAGAAAGCGTAAATTTGTTTATGACTTGTAGACTTCAAGATAATTTTCGAATTACTTTTCACTTACTTGTACACAAGTAATAAAGTAAAAGACAAGTGATTTCGTCTGTTTGCATTTGATAAAAAAAAGTATTATTGATTAGATTTGTCTTACAGTATTGATAAAGTTAAGTATCACCGTAATGGCATTAGGTACTCTATTAATGAATGATATTGTTGAAGATAGCAAATATCATAATTAATGCAACAAGTGTTTGCCCATGAATGAATAGTATTGTTGGTAGTGTTGTTTCTTAATGAGTAGACAGTGATATGTCTTCATTAAGACGATGGCGATTTTCCGCGTCAATGGCTGTTTACTAAGGAAAAAATTGCATCCTATAAAAACTTAAAATATACACCGACTATTAAGCACAACATTGTGTGTATAAATAGCTATAACGATTGATTGAGTAATAACGATTGTACACTGCTCGAGTACACTATGTGTAATGAGAAGGATTATTAGGAACTGTTCAACCGCAGAAAGTTTATTCATTTTTTCAATTATGACATTTTGGGCGTGCTAGTTGAGCACAGTTTAATTCGCGAATGTCACTTTGTATGGAAGACTCACGAGAGGAATTGATCAGTACAAAAGAGATAATTGAACACAATATAATACATGTAAAAAAGAGACCCAATAAAATTACACCCTTCACTTACAACAAAACATACAAGTGTTTACAAAATATACACACATAACAAATTATGTTAGTAATAATTTATATTTTACAAAGATGTTAGTTTATAATTTAATTTTGTTACATCTAATGTATTAACATAAAAATGTACATAAAGGACCAAACACAAATATTAACAGACATTGAACATTTAGAGGACGATGGACTTTATAGGGAAAAACATCATATAAGGGATGAGCTAAGTCCAGGCCACATCTCACAGAGAATGGTCCCTGATTCTGATCTTGGCCGGATGCGCAGGCGTACAAACATATCTAATGTAAGCGATAGACAGTAGTAATAATCCTCCGTTCAATATGTCTTCGAGAATAAAGCCACGGTCTCCTAGGGATATCTGGTTGGTTAAGGGCGTAGTACTTTTCTTTACAGGGCTTTGACAAGTTCCAGAAATCATTCCTGGACTTATGCAGATGAGTAACACAGCAAAGAACTGCAGATCATGAGCGGAATTAGAAAAACGTTCTAGTGGATGGCTGATCATCCACACTGGATGGCTGACTTGGCGTAAGAGTTTGCAGATAAACCGTAGAAAGTTGCAACTGCAGTAAACCATAAAATCTGTTTGTTACTTTGACGTTTACATGTCAAACGTAACGTTGTGATATCTATAGAATTTCTTACCCCAATCGTTATTACAACTGGTTAAATAAAAATATATAACTTAGATTTATTATCGGTAACATTAACAAATTCTACAAGGATATTCAATGGGTTCCAATCGACACAGCACATGTATGTAATGTTTAAGCCTATATAAAAATTTTGGTCATTACATTTAAAACTCAATACAAAAATAAAATGTTGAATTACATTGGCGTTTCGTTTTGTATTCGGCTATAATAATGAACAACGGCACTTGTTTAATTATCGAGTATTCGGAACTCTGACTGACATGTTATTCAAAAAGTATACAGAAAATTGTATTATTAACAGGTCGTAGCCATCGGTAAATATGCACATTTTAATGCAACAGCTTGTTATCAATTTGTTATGAACGAACAAGTTCTGTTTATCTTCAAAAATAAAAGAGAATTAAGCAGAGACTTTGTTAAATTTTATATATTTAAGTAGAGTAACAAATTAAATTTATCAACAATATGTTTACGGAACATATATTAATTTCTGTTTATCCGAATTACGAACTGTAGTTATGAATTCGAACCAAGTGTAGAATGTTGAATGTTAGTGGGATATTTATATGCAAACAATACTAAATAAGATAATTTATGAACGAACGAAACGTTCATTTAAATAATATTTTTCCAACATTTTCTACATCTTGAAATATGTTCAAGTATATTTACGAAACTGCTCTCGCGTCGACCAAATTGGATTAAAGTGGGCGACAGATATTATCTACGCACATGTTATAATAAAGAATGTGTGCACAATAAACTTTTAAATATTTGTGATCGTATGAAACATGAATTTTTCTTATGTTTGTTGGATTTGGGCAGACACTTTAAATTTATCATAAATTATAACATAATTTTATTTTATAAAATGATTACAATACGATACCAGAAATGTTTATAAGTTTGGCAATGTTTAAAGTGCTCCAGAATAAAGGTATGACTCTCGCGAGATTTTATTTTTTACCTAATACATATAAATGAAAATAATTTAAATGACATTAATAATATTTGATGGTTGTTAATGTAATATATGTATAACATAAAAGCATAGAACATTATTTTTGTTACAACAAAATACGTCTTCGCTATTTATAAAAACCATAATGTATAACATTTTAGTTAAAATATTAAAAATTCGGTAGATCACCTAGTAAGGTAAGCAATTTATTTTAATTTAACCAAGCAATGTCTATAATTATGGCTCTAAGAATAAATCAGTTGCCACTTTCATGTGTGTCATGGAAGCTTAGGGAAGTCGCTCTACCATAATTGCCCTACATTATGGTTCTCAGAAGCTATCTGTTTGTACTGAACTCTCAATCACCTTTTAGTATCTTAAAATTTTTATATTTATTAGACAAAGAAGAAAAGTCAAACTTTCTTTTCTTACTTACTTTAAATTTATTTTTTAGCGAATTACGTTTTTTAATTAACTATTACTATATTAATCTATCTATGACTACTTATAAGTAGTTGAAAGTTTAAACATTTTTGTTTTTCCCTTTAAGTATAGAAATAATAGAAGTTAAAATCAGCTGTTGCACATAGTAGCCAAAGATGTTGCCAGGCAAAGTGTTTGTTTGTTTGTGTTTTAGTATCGTATAAAAAACTATGCTCTTGAAATAACAAGTTTCAACTCACAGGCAGGCACATTTTTTTTTCAATGCATACATGTATAAATTAAAATCGTCAGCTATGAACATTATACTGGATATCTTTAACTAAGGCGACATTTTATTAATTTTTATTATTTATCAGGACTATTATAGATCTTCATAACATATTCAAGATATTTAATTTTTAAATATAAATAAGGAAATGGCTGACACGCTTAACATCTTCTACTAAAGTGGCTTTGCATTGTTTTTTATAATTTAACTGTACTGTTATAATTGTTCATCAGATTTTCCAGATCTTTTATTTTTACACGTCATTGGAAAATACTCATCATGCATCACAACTTTGTCACGTGTAACTAAACCATAACGGTGCTACATAAGATGTGAAAGTCTTCAAAACAAAACACAGATTAGATCTTGGTCAGACCTATTAGCTACATAAAAAAGTTTCACTCAAATCGATTCAGTAGTTTAGATATGTGGGTAAAAACAGATGAACAGATAGATAGAAAAAATGTAAAAATCGTAAATTAGTACTATGGCTTATTATATTAGTTATCTCTATTACTTATTTCTTATTTTATTAAATATCACACATTGTTTTTTCTAACTTAATGTGTAGAAAATTAAAAATATTGAAGTTACACAAGATAAAAGGTTATACTTGTTTAGAACGAAAATTGATTATGTTATATTAAACATACATAAAATTTATGTGATGTATTACTTATTAAATGTTTCAAAATACTAAAGGGAGCTGTTACTATTCTTAACTGAAGACCTTAATTGTTATTTGTCCGATATGTTGCTTAAGGCATTAATATTTTTTTCAAAAGAAGGATGAGGCGTTTCGGGCAATTGATGTGAACCTCTGGAACGGCTGCTGAACGAGGGCATAACCTCAAATGCTCAGTGTTAATTAATGGTGGCATCGCCATCTATCGGTGACGCCCTATCAATCTTGCATGCGACACCGTACCCGCTCCCATTTGTCGAGATATTTTCAGATGCATGCACACTTTTAGATTTGAAAAGTTCGACTAAATGAACCGTAATTTGTATATGACTTATGCATAACAGTCTTGAACGTTTACACATCTCGCATAATAAATTCTACTTTAATACTACACCTTTCTACAGGATATAAAGTTTAATGGTGCTATTGTAGTCGTTATTAACTTGTTAACAAGTAAAAGCTAAGCCTAGACGATAATGATGTGCCTTAGATCAAAGCGCACGAACATCTGCAATGTTCCTATGAAGATATTATACGCCGCGTGAGAATATTATGTGATATTACTGTTGAACATAAAAATTGATTCAGTGCTTAAAATTTTTGTAATTAGTACCGCAAAGTGCCTATAGTACGTGTCTTTAAATTTATATGAAGTAAATGCTATATAAATTATAAAGTCTTGTTACCTTTAGTTAGAGACTGAATTATTATTACCGATGGAGTTGTCCTTTCCTGCTTTGTATTCTAAGAGTGTAAGTCTCTGGTAGCTGATTGGTTACTGTGAAGACATACCACATTTACTCTTTTTGCCTTATGTTTTAACGAAAGGGAAAATGATAGCTTCTTAATAACACGGTCGTTTCTTTTAATAGTTTGACTTTTTTTAAATGTATGGATCCAGTTCTACTAATTATTAAAATTAAAAAAAGGTCAATACGCGGTTATGTAACAAAAAAGCTGTTATTATTTTAAAAATAAAATTATGTTATATATAATTTTATTTCAATTTATGTCAGAATTTTGTTGTTTGATATAAATGTGGATATTAAGTTTATTTGCCTCAGAAAATATTTTTAATAAGAAATATTTAAATAATTAATTGTATATGACATTTTGAAGTAACGACCACCTGTTGACTAAAAAATTCCATCAACGTATTTGAAATATCATTGTGAGTGGAATACTAAACAGTGCATTATCGTACAACGTGCGTAATACCTGTCAACTGTACATTTGTATTCCATTAAAAAACAGAAATGTGCAATGAGATCTAACTTCTATTTTGAACAATGCGTCGTTCTCAATTCTATCGGCAAAAAAATTACTAAGTTGATAAATTTGATAAGTCTGTTATAATCATCATCTTAAAGTTTGTAACTTAAACTTCTAGCCTGTGTTTGTTTATTTAAAAAATAAAGTAAAAGGTAATAGGCATTTCAACGGTATCAAGAAACCAATAGGTATCGCGATTATTGCCGGTGAATAGGTGTGTTATATTCGTTAGCCGTGACACATTATTAACAAATAAAGCTTGCCGCGCGCCATTGTTAGCAGCAGTGTGTCAAATCAACGTTTCTTGCGTGAAACGCGCTGAACGTCCTATAGTATCGGTATCGCATACCGATAAGGCTTTATTTAAAGGTTTTCGGTTTCGGATACTAAATTTTTAATATCATGCTCGTTAGCGACGTCGATGGGATCAAGCGAAATTGCAACAAATTTTTGTTTCCCATTTCGAAAATGCATAAAGCTACCTGAAGCATATGTTATGTAATTAATAAATATAATATTTCAATATTAACGAAATACTATTATATACATACCTCTTTCGCCTCGTCCATTGTCATCAACCTCTTCATACATACCCTCCGGGTGTCCTCATAGTTTTTACGTGATCCTCCTCCAATATTGAAGTCACTTTGTATTCGATGGTCAACCGAGGCCTTCCCCTCTCTGTCTTACCACTTACTTTTCCTTCATAAATCTTTTTTGCCATTTACTCATCACTTATTCGCTCGGCGTGCCCAAACCACCTGAGCAGAAGAAAAATAAATGTATATATTGTTATTGAATTTTTTAATTTCTTGTTGTTGTTATTATGTGCTTTTTTGTTCACGACTAATATTTGCCATAGAAGCTCATTACACTGGAAATAACAACAAAAGTTTCATCCTTATATTATTATTCAAAATTTTTCACTTTATAAAAAAAATATTTACTATTTGTTTTTGTAATAGTTATATATTTAACTTTATTATGAATATCTTAATATTAATTGTTTATTATGAACATTTTCATAAAAATATTCAGCGATAGTGATCATGCAACACCTAGGTAACTTTTAGCACTTAGCTGAGTCTAAGCCCCGTGCACTGTGTGGCCGTGATAACATCGCTCGTGACCGCTGACCACGACTGTTTGTCCATTTCGATGGCTTCATTTTACCTGCAACTTCAGAAATTTTTAAAGTGTTCAAGAATTCAACATTCTATGCCCCTAAATATTATAATATTATTAATATTACGATAAATATTTTAAAAATAAAGTGTAGATACGTACATACCTACATTAAATTATATAATGCAAATCTGCTGAACCTCATTTGCTTTTGCAACTTGCAAAAGTAAATAAGGTTGAGCAGATTTTAAAGTAATCTTTAAGCAATTAATAGTTTTAATTAATTAGATTATTTTTGAGTTGTTACAATTTTGGTTTAAATTTATAAAATAATGCAGGGTCGTTTGATCGAGATAAGAGTGAATCGTGGAATCGAGACCACACGGAGATGTCTCACTCGGGAGTCGAACTTGCTATCTGGAATCTTGACCTCTTACCGGTTTTAATTATCTACCTAGAATTTGTTTGAAACTTAAGTTTGTCTTGTAGCGACAGATTCTTAATGGAATGTGTAGTCCTTTTGTAGTCCACTGTTCAGTAATAATTGTTTAATATTGAAAAACAAATAATTTTAATTATAATATTATCAACATTACCAGAAAGGAAAATTGAAATTGATAACTTTGGCTTTCGAAATGTAGACTAAAAAATTTAATGTAAATTAAAAATTACAACACCTGCCTATAGGTAAGTGTTATTTAAAATAATGTTACCCGGTCATTGACTTCAACTGTATGTGTACTTGTTTTTTTTATGATATTATTAGTTCTGTTGTTAATATTTATATATTTTAATGAAACATGAATAAAGAAAAGACGTTATTGAAATAAAAAAATATATTACGAGATTTTATACAAAGCTTTTTGCCCTTTCGTTCAAAAATCCTAAGCAAAAACAAAAGCACCGAAGTGTTAGTCAAAACAATTTGAAGTAAACGGCGGGAACCTTAACCCTATTTTGAGACAAAAATATTCTTTTGTTGAGATTTAAGAAGCCATCGGAGCTCTATAGTCATCTCAGCCATTCTCTGGGGCAGTCATACGATTATATTGTTATAGAAAAGGTACCGATGAAATAGCCCAGAGTTCGAATCACAGCTTAAATATTACAAAAACAATATGATAGGAACTCGTTTGAATATATATTTGGCAAGACAAGAATGATAAAAATAAAGTATATTCAAGGATTAGATATGCAAAAAGAGTAGGAAAATTGTGTATACCGTTGGCTTTGCACCCCAATCCATCATTTTTCTCTAGTATGGTAGAATCTTAATGCGTTCCATCAAAAAGTCTACGTTTATAGTATAGCAGAAGCAGTAGCAACAGTTAAGCTGAACAGTTTTCGATACTCGTACAGTATACTTGAAGTGATTTATCTTTCTGTAGCAAGAGCAAAAAAAAATAACCAATATATAAATACCTACCTAGAAACTTAATTCAATTTTTGAAGCTCTTATTTAAATCTCATGAACGACACGTCTGAAAAACAGTACAAATTTTTTACATGTTGGAATTTCGTCATCCAAACCGGTTCCCAAGTTCTTTTTCTCCATTCTGCCAGGACGGAGTGTGAAATTGACAAAAAAAAATTGTGTATTTTTTGGCACGGTAGGCACTTAGCAAAGTAGGCAGAGGGAACCTGGGTACCATATTAGAAAGTTCGGGTCGCATATTATAAAATTAATATTATGCCTTTTGATTTCTTCAGTACAGATGTATTTTTTATTTCATTTCTACTAGTGTTGTACGGGTAAGCCGAGAGAACGTAGTGACTTATAATTCTATTATTTATTTTTCATTAAGAAACGATATGTCCAAGTTGTGTGTAGTGTCCAAACTAGAAATAGGTTAGGGCAGTACAACGTACATTGTAATTATTGACTACTTAAGGACGTTAATAATATATTAATAATTTAAATCATAATTTTTTCACACTTAACTTTGTATATTTTTTTAGGTTATATGGTTCCAAACGATGTGCAAGATGCAACACGCCCATCTCCGCGTCGGAATTAGTTATGCGTGCGCGGGACCTCGTGTTCCACGTGCACTGCTTTTCCTGTGCTCTATGCAGTGCAAGGTTGACGAAGGGTGACACGTTCGGCATAAGAGACTCAGCTGTATATTGCAGGTTAAGCTTGTTACTTAAAATTATTTCAACCATAATTATTTTAAGATGCTTGCTAAAGTATTGAGCTTACTACTACAAAACACCTTAATAACATGTAAGTAAGTTAAGTTAGACTAAGAATTGTTCTGATATATAAAGACTATTGTTTTTAAAAAGTTACATGTTACAGACTTCATTATGAAACCATGCCGGACTATGGTTCTCATATGGCAGTTCCGGGGCCCCCGCAGATGTGCCCAGGACCGTACCCTGGACCACCGCCTGGCTCTCACTATCCTCCATACCCGTCACCCGAGTTCACGAGAGCAGAACACGATGTTCCTAAAGGCCCTTTCTTTAACGGGGCAACGGCACCACCTCCTCGGCAAAAAGGTCGGCCTAGAAAAAAGAAACCGAAAGATCAAGACATTATGACGGCCAACCTTGGTGAGTTGCCACAAAACTATATATCTATTGCCCCTGCGAATTTTCAACATCTTTTTATCTATTTTTGATTCAGTGGATCGATAAAATCAATTGAATATATATATGTATATATATATATATATATATATATATATATATATATATATATATATATATATATATATATATATATATATATATATATATATATATATATATATATATATATATATATATATATAATAATTCTGAATTCCATTTTGTTGACAAAACGATTACATTTTTATTAACACATTAAAGTCAAAACTGCACTTACCTCTAGAGATTAGGTATCGGAGGCAACTTCCCGTGTATAAGTGTTATAAAAAGAAGACATTTCGCTTTTTTCGAGATATCGGAACCAGTCTTTTTATCTGGCCCGCAGTATTCGGTCACCCGACTGCATACAATGTGGGTTTAGTACGAAGAGCAGTGTGTTTTTAAATGGTCATTTTAATTGTGACCATAAGAAATTGAGTGACATTCAAATAAAATATGCTTATGGTTATTTCAATATAAAACAAAAATGTACTGATAACGTGCAACTATATATCAGTAAACCAATATTTATACGTAAGTAACTAGTTAACAATGCATATATGGCTACATACGAGAAATAATTTAGACAATTGCAAACTAAGCGGAGTTGTAGTTCAATACCATGAACAGGTCTCGTCGTCAGAAGCCTGAGGCACTCGCGTGCCCGCTGTAATCTGAAGTTCATCATACTCGTCGCATTTCAATGAACTGACCAACTGAATAAGTGAATTAAAATATTAGTTTTTAGTAAATAGTTTTTGTTTTCGTAGACAATAATTACAACTTTTAAAAAAGTGTGTTTTTCGAAAGTATACTTTACTTCATCAGCAACATGACACACTTATAAATTGCTTATTCATTACTATATAATACTCAAGTAAGAGCCAAGATAAAAAATATTTTACAATGTCAGATAAAGCACCACAATTATCTAAATTACACCATTTAGTCAAACGAGGTTATCGTTGTATTTCACTTAATGTCATTACAATTATATTTTGTGGTTGTTATAGACATTGTAATGATTCTTTTAAACGGTTTTTTATTTTATGTCAATTTTGTCACTTCATTTGTTTTTATTTTCCGAAAATATAGTGCAGCATATGATCATAACTTGACTATTAAGCACGTAAACAGTACATAGTAAACTAAAGAGCTCCTGTGTAAGGTCTATATTTTACGGTGAGTATAGGACCAAAAAAGTATTTTTTAAGATGTAATGAATAAAATTAATGACTCTAAATCTTAGAAGGTATGTAAGCTATTTACATTTCGTTATAACTCATTCTCACCCCCATACAATCAACGTCTTTGTCTTCTTATAACAAAATTCAATGAGATATACTTCTACTATATGATTTTTTACAATTAAATTACTAATTATTTTACAATTAAATAAATTGCTTAAGTATACTAATTAATAATTGCCAATTTCATTATTTACATATGTTGTACTGGAACTGAAATAAGGAAATTACTTAACAGATAAAAGTGACGAAAATTAAAATCACAGTTTTTGTTTTATATAAATTTCAATTCATTTGATTCTATATATGTTTTAAAATATATATTTATGATTTAAAAACATACAACTACAAAATACGGAAAAGTGACTGTTAGAGGATGGGAGAGTACCGACATCTCATCCACATTTTAAATATGTCATCACGCATCAATTGTATAACAATAAACTACTGTATATGTAGAATTAATAAAATCTTTAATTTTTGTGATTATTACTCGTTTTAAATGAAACTCTTTAACTAGATAAAAGGCGTTTCTTCAGTATTATCGATTTTCTAAAACCTTATGTTTCGAACTCATTGCGGCAGCTTGTAGTCATGGTTAGACTGAGGTGGCATCAGTCTTTTGTGTAATTATATTATAAACAAGCTACCCGCCCGTGGTTTCACCCGCTTGAAATACACTTTTTTATTTAATAATCTCAATTACTATCTTGTTCTAATAACATTATCACTTTGACGACAATGTCTATGCATAAAAAGCTAAAATTTGAGCTAAATGAATAAGATTTTGTAGCAATTAAATATTTTATATCTACGTAACGTTTTTTATTAACCGATTTAATGTAACAAAAACTATATGTTAAACGACGGTTGGTAATATTATAGTGAAAACCGTATTTAAATCTATTTAGTCGTTTCTGAGATAAGCGCGTACAAACGCAAAGACAGACAAAAAGACAAATCTACAAACCGACAAACTTGCAAACCGGCATACCTACAAACCGACACACCTATAAACCAACAAATAAAAGTACCCTTTATTTTTTACCCTTGTACTTGTACCCTTTATATCTTCCATGTACCGATAATGATCAGTTACAGATTTATTATAATATCAGTAAGATATTAGTTATAGTTTGTAGATATATTATATTTACATCTAGCTATTACCCGCGACTTCGTCCGCGTTCACTATTTTGGTCATAGTGACTTACACATAAAATATAGATATATGCTGTCGCGGACTTTAATTTAGAACTATTTAAGATAAATAATCCTACAGTAATTATCTTTGTGTAACTCCAACGATTAAAAAAGTTTTTTTTATAATCGGTTATCCCATCTTCGAGTAATCTGAGGAACATATTAAGAACCTCCTCTTTTTTGCAGTCGGTTAATAAAATGAGATGATAGTCAGATACAGATTTCCCAACTGCGTTATTATACGAAAAAACCGCATCAGTGCCTTTCAAATTTGAGGGTTGCCCTTGATTTCTCCAGGATTCCATCATCAGATCCTGATCTCCTTACCATGGGACCAATTGTGAAATATACCCTCTCGAACAAAAGAACAATTTTAAAAATCGGTCCACCCATCTTCCAGTAACCGGGGAACATACATAAAAGAACCTCCTTTTTTATGTCGGTTAAAAATCCCTATAAATTTTAATTTATTATGTTATTCTGATATCGAAGCTATATTACTGCAAAGTTTCATGAAAATCTGTTCAGTAGTTTTTGCGTGAAAGAGTAACAAACATACACACATCCGTACAAACTTTCGCATTTATAATATTAGTAAGATTAGTAAGATTAAGCATTATTATTATGTTAAATTAGAATTACTTTAGTAGTAGTCATCATTGTATTTAATTGTTCTCTATCCAATAAAATAATACGTAATACAGGTGGAACTATTTGTTTCTAGTTCTGTTATTTCTAGGATAATTATTCCCTTCCAAAGATTAATTAAACTAGTAAAATTAAATTAAGAATTAAATGTTGAATCAAAGTTAAATAATTATATTGATAATAAGAAGTTACGAAGTCAAATAATTATCCATCGGCTCACTAAAGTTGCTATTGTTTTCATGAATAGTTTATAAACTTCGACACAAATCTGTTTAAATTTGACCTGATTGTAATGTTTTATCTGTTTGCTGCAATGTTGTCTTTTTGTTTTTTTTTTAATTGAAAGCCTTGTTCACCCGTTAGCTCTTCGTTATGTGTTATGAAAATACAGGCAATAACTTAATATCTACAAGCACTTTGCTGAGATGAGGTAGATAAATTTTGAATGGGATTTTGGGAATGGAATTTTTAATCTTTACACATAACTTAGGATTAAAAGATGTTTCTATTTATCACTATCTTTATAATACCCGTATTTACATATTACACATAATAATATTTTCTTATATATTTTAGTGTATAAATGTAATATGAGGTGATATCACAAAAATACACTTTATGCATGATACATGTAGGCTTATCATATTACATTAACGTATAAAAGATTTTAATATCCCAGGAGGGTGCGAGTCACCCCAAGCGAGACTAGATTGAAACATGAGGTCTCCGTTCCGTTACAAGTACTTTGCTCATAATTATCGGTTCCTGATTAGGGCGTTTTAATTTTTCATCATTTTTTTTTCAAATAAAGTGATTGTATCATTAGAGTACGTATGTCCATATACAGGAATAATATGTACATATGTATTATGTGTGTAGAAAGTGAAAACACACTGTATGCAAATATTTTCTTTACTGACTAATAGTTTAAATAGCCTACGTTTTATATGTAAATTTGAATAAGCTGAAGTCAATTGTTCCTTTATTTCGCGGTTCAGTATTAATCGATGAGATATCCCATATAAAGAACCTGTAGCACTTTTGGTTGGATAAGTTTTTGCTATTACGACCATTTTGGCGGATAGGCCGGTTTCATCGCGGGGCCTTTTATATACCTTATCAATTATACGAGGACGTGGACTTACGTGACACAATCGGGTCGGCTTCAACGCTCTATAAAAAACTTTCAATTTATATATTTATGTGTCATATTCAGTAAGTGCGTATATATAGCTCGATTTTAGAACTTTCAAACTTATTTAAAGAATAATTATTCGACTTTTATTAATATTGTCTTTGTAAGCTGATAAAAAATAATATTTTATAGAAATTTACTCAAAAAAAAATGTTACCGGTGCCTTTAAAGACCAAAATTGTTTCGTTATTGTTAATTAATTTAAGTTTGGAGCAGTACAATGGTGTCTGGAATGAACCAATGTGGGAAATTGAGAATGGAGAAATTAGCTTCACTATGGTAAAGCTAATTTGTAAAGCTATAAATAAGTATTCCGGAGATTTGTAAATGCGCTAAAAATATCTTCATATTTTTCTATGAAATTCGGTGATCGGAAACAAGGGTTTTACATGGTTGTTAGAGTAAACTATTGTATCAAGTACTGTACTATTGCCAGTACGATTTTTTTATACAAATATATTCACTTCGTCGTTAACTTGGTCGTTACTATTTTCATGAAATATAAAAGAATAAATATTTTGATCGGTTAATAATACTTTCAGACGGAAAGACAATTAGTATAATTGTTATTATTTAAAAGAAATCTTACGTTTACAAAACATGTATGCAGAAAGTTTGTTATTGAATATTAAATTAAAGAAATGATGTTAGAAATTTAGTCACTAGTATTTTTATAAACGATGTAATAAGGATTTACTTTACAATGAGATCGAAATAAAAAGGTTTATTTAAAAACTAGTTACAAAAGTTTCTTTTCATATTAGCAAATAAAATGTTCATTTGTGTAGGTAACATCCCGGGGTCCATAGTATTATAGAGTAATTTAATTTATATATCACAACAACAGATTGTTTTGTTTTGTGTTACATATTGTGTGAAATTATTTATTACAAATATAAATTAAAAAGAGAATTAATTATTTATTTAAAAATGTAAAACTAATATTACTATATCTCTTGTTTTTTAGTTACATACAAATAAAACAAAATGAAGATTCAAAAAGCAAATACTTTTTATTCCGATCGTACGAAGTATGAAGATATAGAACGTAACGAGATCTTAGCGTACAGGCCATAAATTAAACTTTTTATTCTTTTCTTGGAACGGAATTTAATTCTACTCGGAAAATGTTATAAATATTTCGAGAACAATTATTCGGTGGTGCAGTGAACTTAACTCATACATATAATTATAATTACACTTTTCGTTCGACATCAACAAGAACCCGACAGCTTGTCTTAAGTTTTCTGGCCGCGTGACCATAAATTACGCACTAACGGGCGGACAAAAAATAACATTTCCTATTTCAATAACGGGAGCGAAGTAAATTATAGATCGTAATGAAGTTGTCGCATCTGCGTCGAGAGTCACGCGGTATATCCCTTACGTTTTTTATTTTGTTTTAGTAGGTCTACCAGTCGGTCTCAACGCTGTACCTCTATAAATTTTGTATGGTCACATCTAAGGACACTGGTGATTTATTTCCCGCCAAAATGTCATATATTTTTTTTAAATTTCTTTACAGCACTGGACATTTCGAGTAGCGTCCGACGATTATACAGATATGGTGGTCGCGTTCCATAGCCGACGGTAGTTGGTTTTAAAAAAGGAAATCTTTTTTAGTTTATTTAAAAAAAAGCAGTTTGGATACTTTTAAAGGTTTTCCAGTTTTCTTTGTTTTATTTCGATCAAAGATAATGCTATCACGAAACCTGTGAAGAACGGTGCAAGAAATTAAGGGCCCTTATTAAATGCGATTTTTTCCAAGTGCTTCTTTAAATTAATAATATATATATATATATATATATATATATATATATATATATATATATATATATATATATATATATATATATATATATATATATATATATATATATATATATATATATATATATATATAT
>DWMZ01000072.1:0-41361 GCA_018249855.1 Eueides tales michaeli
ATATCCATAACAAAAAATGTAGAGGGTGATGAGCATTTTACAATGGTATATTAAAATTGAAGATCTGGAACATATGATGAACAACTTTAACAGTCCAGCTAAACTATAAGAAATATTGAGATGCTGTTTTAACAAAAGTTATTGAACGCGATGAACATTTTACATTGGCATAATAAAATCAAAGATATGATACATCCCATAAACAACCTTAACAGTCCAGCTAAACTATAAGAAATATTGAGATGCCGTCTTATTAAAAGTTATTAGGAGTGGTGAGCATTTTACATTGACATATTAAAATCGAAGGTCTGGAACATGTACTAAATAATTATAACTACCCAGCCAAAGTATAATAAATAATGAAATGCAGTCTTGACAAAAGTTATTAAGCGTGGTGAGCATTTTACATTGATATTTTAAAATCAAAGGTCTGGAACATCTCATGAAAAACTGTAACAGTCCAGTTTATCGATAAGAAATATTAAAATACTTTCTGAGCAAAAGTTTTTGAGCGTGATGAGCATTTTGCATTGACATATTAAAATTGAAGATCTGGAACATCTCATGAACAATCATAACGGTCCAGCTAAAGTGTAAGAAATAACAAAATACAGCATTAATTAAAAATGTGCAGCTTGACAGATATTTTTTATTGATATAAAAAATAAAGATATTAAATATCTGGTAAAGAAATATAAATAATAATAATAAAAAATAAAATTGCGGCTTATATACAATGGTATGATGGATCAATTTAAATTAAATTGCTATATTAAAATATTAGAAAAAACCTTTTTCCTGCACATGAAATATTTTTACGAAAAACGCAGGCAAGGTAATTAAAAGTAATAATATAATATCTATTATTTTAAAAATTTCGACGTGATTTTAAATTTGCTACGGGATCGACGACGCATCATAAGCGGTAGAGGAGAATCCTTTTTATTGTCCTTTTCGTGTGTATCAAGGTTTAACGGACAAATTACGATATTAATTTAAGTTTTAATTTAAGTTCGGCTGTCGTTGAAATCTATCTGTTTTATATAAAACATCATCTTAAAATAGTGAAAACTTAGTGAGATGGTCGATGAAAATTTGATGTATTTCTGTCAGGGAAACGGTGTTTGTTATACGTTAATAAGCTTATGTAGTCGATTATATTTTTTAAATCTTTATGAAGAATATGAAACATAAAAAAAGAAAAAAAAGTATATATTATATACTGTGTTAAAACACTAAAAAAGGGTTTTAAGCGAAAATAATTTGAACGGATTAGTTAATGGAGTAAAAATATTTTTTTAACATTTTTTTTAGATTAATTCGGAATAATTCGATTATTTTTTTTTTCATTTGAACAATTTTCAATTTCAAATGAGTATTAATCGAGAAAATCAGATATATTTTTTAATTAAAAGGGGGTTTGTATATTAAAAGTTTTTACGAAAGTAAGTACGAGTAAGTAGTAGAGTAATAAAAAAATCTAATAGAACATACCAAACGTAAGCGACGCATCCTACGCAAGGATTTATTGCGTATCAATATTGTGGTCATTTTCATGCGTATCAAGATTCGTAATTAGTACAACTTTTGACTCGGAGGCGCCAAAATGTATCAGTTACATACAAAATATTATTTGAAAGTAATTATAAAACGGTATTATACGGTAAAAAAATAAATGGCGTGGCCAGATGCTGCTCTTGGCACAGTATACACAGTGCATCATTATTTGGGATAATATTATTTGACCGTGTTGCTGTATTTTGTTCGAGGACCACCTTTTTTTCCGTTTTAAAAACTATTGATCTAGGCCTATTGTGGCGAAGCGGCACATGCGTATGACTGTAACCGACAGGTTGTGGGTTCGATTCCCACTCGAGGAAATGAAATATTTAATATTTTCATTTCTTTGTCTGGTAACAAGGCATAAAGCAGCGTTAAGGTCCACTGCTCAACAATGCCTTAAATTCGGTGGGAAGTGGGCAACGCAAGTGGAACGGGGTGTCACTGACGCAAGACTGTGGCCCATTGGCGCCACAGTCTTGCGTCAGTGATAGTCCCAGTAGTTTACGACAATTGTATGCTATTCTGTTAGTATTTTTTGCAATCTGAATCCTTCTAGACTGTGAAAAATGTACAAAACATTTTTATCAAAAGATTTTTACCTATTTCTAGCCGTAATGCGAAAGGAAATATCAGCCCAACAGATAAAGGAGCAATTAATAGTCTCCTTTGTATTTTCGATTGTAGGCAATTCTCTTACTGACAAGGGTCTACCCCTTTCCATTCCCTTAGCACCGTCTTAACAAGTTGGCTACTAAATTTAATGTGAGTGCATCCAAATTCATAATTAAACAAAGACAAATATTTAGTAATTTGGTCCAAATCGCCTTAAATAACGAAGGAAAGATGTTTTACACAAATTATGACAAAGCAAAATTACTGCCTTATCGTATGCCTTATCGTATTGGTAGGCTCACCAATTCTCATTAAGAGGCTGTTGATAGAACGTGACGAATGCGAGACATACGTCGAAATGACAGGCTAATGGACGAAATTACACTTTTATTCTCAGGTGATTTCATACCAATTCTGCCTGCTTTAAATTGAGGGACCGGGGCTGATAAAACCAATTATCGTGGTGCTGATGAAGTAGATGTCAATTGAATAGACTGTACGTCTTTATAATTTATATAAGTCCATTCAGAAACCACTATAGTAACACGGTAGGAAAATATGGATTGATATACCATATTTTCCTATCGTGAGAGGGACGCAGGAGAGGGGCGCGGATAGCGGGGATAGGTAACTTGGTTGACATGATTAATTTAATGCAAATCTGATTGCAAACCAATCAAATCAATCTTTAAATTTTACAGTAAGAATAATATCTAACATAGTAAAACTCTATTACAAAAACTACGATATTTGTAGTAAATAACATACCAATAATATACAGGGTGGGCCAGACAGACGTGCGAATTTCAAAATCAGATTAATCGTGAGAGGGACGCAGGAGAGGGGCGCGGATAGTGGGGATAGGTAACTTGGTTCTTGGAAATTTAATCGCCATTGAGCGTTTCACCGGTGAGCAGCGTGCGTTCTATGTAAAGACTTCTTACAAAAAGATCCTAAATTTCACCCGTATATACTTTATTAGTCCAGTAATTGAAAGCAAATGAGCACTATCTTTGCCGTGCTTTTGCCGAAAGAATGTTACAGCGTTTTCAAAGTTTGAACAATATTCTTTTCTCGGATAAAGCTTCACTTAAGTGGATGTGTGAATTAACAAAATTGTCGGTATTGGGCCTCAGAAAATCCCAAGTTAAAACAACAAGGACCATTGCATTCACTTAAAGCGACAGTTTGGGCAACTTTGTCGGCTGAAGAAATCATCGGACCCCATTTCTTCGAAAATAAGCGAGGCCAAATCGTAACAGTAAATTCTGATTGCTATACATATACAATGTTTCGTTACTTTTTCTTCCACAACTGCATAATTTTGAAGCCTAAAACTGCAGGACCTGGTTTCAACAAGACGGCGCGACATCTCATACATATATCCAGTGAGTCCTTAGCAGTTGTAAACGAAATGTTTACTGGAAAACTGATATCGCGTCGAGAAAACATTCCGTGGCCTCCTCGGAGCCCAGATCGCACGCCTCTGGATTTTTTTCTCTGTGGGTACCTCAAGAGCCGCTTTTACGCCAATAAACCGACGACAATTGCTCAGCTCAAGAACAACATTTGCGAGGAAATATCCGCTATCCTACGAGCGATGTGCCCGCGAGTATTTACGAATTAGAGGTCCAGATTCGAAGAATGTGTTTCGGATGGTCACATCTCAGTGACGTTATTTTTAAAAAAATAAAATTCCCAAATCTTTGCTTTATTACAAGTATAAAAGAAGATTGTCATTCCTAAGCTTTGTAGATTTTTTCTATGATTTTAGATCGCATAACTTTATGGCCCATCATCCTTTATTATATTCTTATTCTTAAATATAAAAAAACTCCATTCTCTTCATCATTATGCAAAGAAGAATTAAGATGCTGTAGGTAGTTAAAATTCAGGAGTTTTCATAAAAAAAACGATTTTTACGCGGGCGAAGCCGCGGGAAGCCGCTAGTAGAGAATATAATAATATTTTTCACTTAGAACTTTTGTTACTATAAAGAGTCAAATTTATTATTATAAATTATTTTTTTTACTTTAAAATCTTTGCAACATGATTTAAAATACTTTTGAATTTTACGTAAAACTTGGATTGTATTTTAACTGAAGTTGTGCTGAAGAAATTTAATGTTCACGAATTACTATTAAAGCTTTTATCGTTATAGGTGTTAGGCATATAGATGGTAGGTATGTACACGATGGTCTTCAGTGCAGAATGTATTACACATTCAGCGCTTGCAGCTGCTGTCAGGAAAACAGTAACATTTGGCCTTCCAAGTGAATATTAAATTTAAAGCTTCGCGTTTGTTTACGAGTATTTTGTTTTTTGAATAGAAAAGCATCATGCTTTTCTGTGACTGTAACCGACAGATCGTGGGTTCGATCCCCACTCGAGGAGATGAAATATTTAATATTTTCATTTCTTTGCTCTGGTAACAAGGCATAAAGTGGCGTTAAGGTCCACTGCTCAACAATGCCTTAAATTCGGTGGGAAGTGGGGAACGAAAGTGGAACGGAGTGTCTTAACACTAGGTTCTCAAGCTCCCTCTGTCTACCCTGCCATGTGCGGGATACAGCGTGAAGGTGAAAAAAAAACTATTGATGGTGTAGAGCGTCCTCCGTTTTAAGCAACTTGCAGGTCACTTCTTCTTAGTTTCTTGAAGACGATGCCCATTGGCGCCACAGTCTTGCGTCAGTGATAATCCCAGTAGTTTACGACCATTGTTTGCTATACTGTTAGTATTTTTTGCAACATGAATCCTTCTAGACTGTGAAAAATGCACAAAACACAAAACATTTTTATTAAAAGATTTTTACCTACTTCTAGCCGTAATGCGGAAGGAAATATCAGCCCAACAGATAAAAGAGCAATTAATAGTCTCCTTTGTATTTTCGATTGTAGGCAATTCTCTTACTGATGACGTTCTACCTATTTATTTTACAGTAAGAGTAATATCTAATATATAGTATATAATATAATAGTAATACTAATAATAGTAAAACTCTATTACAAAAACTACGATATTTGCAGTAAATAACACACCAATAATATACAGGGTGGGCCAGACAGGCGCGCGGATTTCAAAATCGGATTAATCGTGAGAGGGACGCAGGAGAGAGCCGCGGATAGTGGGGATAGGTAACTTGGTTCTTGGAAATTTAGTCGCCATTGAGCGTTTCACCGGTGAGCAGCGTACGTTCTATGTAAAGACTTCCTACAAAAAGATCCTACATTTCACCCGTATAAACTTTATTAGTCCAAGAATTGAAAGCAAATGACCACTATCTTTGCCGTACTTTTGCCGAAAGAATGTTACAGCGTTTTCTAAGTTTGAACAATATTCTCTTCTCGGGTAAAGCTTATTTTCACTTAAGTGGATATGTGAATTAACAAAATTGTCGGTATTGGGCCTCAGAAAATACCAAATTAAAATATCAAAGAAATTTGCATTCACTTAAAGTGATAATTTGGGCAACTATGTCGGCTGAAAGAATCATCGGACCCCATTTCTTCGAAAATAAGCGAGGCCAAACTGTAACAGTAAATTCTGATTGCTATAGATATACAATGTTTCGTTACTTTTTCTTCCACAACTGCATAATTATGTAGCCTACAACAGCAGGACCTGGTTTCAACAAGACGGCGCGACATCTCATACATATATCCAATGAGTCCTTAGCAGTTGTAAACGTAATGTTTACTGGAAAACTGATATCGCGTTGAGGAGACATTCCGTGGCCTCCTCGAAGTCCAGATCGCACGCTACTGTATTTTTTTTCTCTGTGGATACCTGAAGAGCCGCGTTTATGCTAATAAACCGACGACAATTGCTCAGCTCAAGAACAACATTTGCGAGGAAATTTCCGCTATGCCACGAGCGATGTGCCAGCGAGTGTCTACAAATTAGAGGTCCAGATTCGAGGAATGTGTTTCGGATGGTCACATCTTAGTGATGTAATTTTTTAAAAATAAAATTTCCAAATGTTTGCTTTATTACAAGTAAAAGAAGATTTTCATTCCTATGCTTTGTAGGTTTTTTCAATGATTTTTAAAATTCGCATAACTTAATGACCCATCCTATATTATATTCTTATTCTTTAATACAAATAAACTCCATTCTCTTCATCAATATGCAAAGAAGAATTAAGGTGCTGAAGGTAGTTAAAATTCAGTAGTTTTCATAAAAAAAAAAGTTTACGCGGGCGAAGCCGCGGGAAGCCGCTAGTATTAAATAAGATGAATACTGTAGTTTCAGAATTACTGGGTGTATTGTGGGGACATTAAAGAAATAAGGTCTCCTATCTACGGTTTAATAAGGCTTTATCGGTGCAGCGAAATGTTAAAAAAATATTGATCCTATTAAAATTATAAGTCTTAGTGAAGTGAATTTATTTTCAATTTTCACGCAATATCTACTGAACTGATTTAGATACGACTACTTAGTCTACACATCAAGCATTTTTCGTGTATAATACACATAGGCTACAATTTACTTATTTAAAGTTTTTCCATGATTTGAACATCATATAAAAAACGTTTAAGCGAGTGAAGCAGCATTTAGGTCGCTAGTCCTAACAAAAAAATCATATGCTTGTTAAAAATAAATAGTATAGTTGAGAATTTTGCTAGCGTCAAGTTTAATAGCCATTAAAAATAGAACTTTCTAATTAGAACTCGTAACACTAAGAAACGATCCAGCGGATTGTATTTTGAATACACTAGATTGCGAAAAACATTCTGTTGCACCTTGCACCGACCTGCACTGGAACATGCAGGTCGTGAAAGTACAAAATCTATATTTTTTTAAATTCAGAATATTAAGTCTTAGAGTTTGAGGCAAATAAAATTTAAATATACATTTTATTATTTTTTATTTTTAATTAAAGATATTATTTATATCATAGTTCTAACGACGCTATGGTGACACAGTCGTCAACTGATTGACTGATTGTACGAGCTGTGGTTATTAGTTTCTCAGGATCATATTTTTTGCCAGAGTTTTTAAATATTTTGCAGCAATATTATACTGTTGTATAATATGTTCAAAAATTCTGGCAAAAAAATATGATTCTGAACGTGCCACCTAATCATGATTTTCTTTCTCAAGTCGAGTGAAATTAAAGAAAAAATGTTTGGCACAATTATTTAAAATCAATTATATAAACTTATAAAAGACTGGTAACATAAATGACTAACATAAAACAAGTAAAACTTTAATAAAATCTAGATATATCCACACATAATACATATAAGAGGTCTGTGGAAATGAAATATTTACTACTGTCATTTCTTGACTCTGGGAACCAGTTAAAGCGCGATGTTGAGTTTCGCCACTCAGCAAACAATGTCTAAAATTCGGCGGAAAGTGGAGAACTGAAGAGTCCTTATGGAACGGAATGTCTTAACCGTAGGTGCAGGATACAGCGTGAAGCAAACAAAAAAAGACAAACAAATATATAACACATTAAAGTCAAATTACACTTTAAAAATATATTTTTCAAATTAACTTATGTGAAAGATAAAGTTACTTTTCACACAACTTTAATAAAAACTGCTTTCAGAACAGAATTTCAAACGTAAAATTTTAATATACGTAAATAACTTTCTCATATCATTCTATTTTATATAACTAACAGATACCAGTTTCTGTCTGTACCTTTGCTTTTGTCTTTTTTTAAAATTCTATATGACATTAGTTCTGTTATTTTTATAATAAATAAGAGAGAATATTTTAAGATTTGGAGGCCTGTGGCGCAAGAGCACAAACATGTAATTTGTGGGTTCGATCCCCACTTGAAGAAGTAAAACATTTTGACTTTTTTTAAGACCCTCTGATTCCCTCTGACTACCCTATCATGTGCAGTTTTCTCAGTGGAAAGTTATAAAATTTTACAGATCACGGTTTCTTTTAGAAGACGATTTAATAATCCACCGTAGCGATAGCAATTAATGTTAGTGAAAAAAGAAATTAATGGGAGCACTGGCCAGTAAATTAGTGGAAATGACTATTTGTCTTCTGGAATACGACCACAAAAGTCAACAGGGAATTACTCATTGTGATTCTACACGTTGAATTAATGTTATCTAGAAATATTAGTCAATTAGGTATTTTTTAAAAAATAAAAGCACAATTTTTTGTTATGTGCTTGAACTCAATTTAATATCTTTTTATTAATTTAAAGAACAGTTTGAAAATGATTGTTAAAAAAATATTTTCAAAATACTCAGAGTAATCATTTTGTATAAATTCATATATAAATTTAAACAAAACGATTACTGCTTACATCTTCAAATTCGAATCTGAAGTAAAATAAATATAACACACAACGCAATTTAACTTGTGAGTTGATTTTATACATACTTACGTTGACGGAAAACTGATTAAGTTTCCCTATTAGCTTTAGAAGGTTGTTGCGATTCATCAAACAAATTGAGCGTAGTTTTGTAATTAGAAAAGGTATCGCTTTGCAGAGGTGACCTTCTTTTATATATATTTAATAAAGTCACTTATGGCTTTTACAAAAGATTTTCTATACTATTTAAAAGTGGAGGTAGTAGCTATGCAGGCTTGTTTCATTTCTTCTTTTTAGGCTCATTATTTCTGTTTACCACTTGAACACGGACTACTTAAATTTTGAGATTTAATCCCCTGTAGCTATACTGGCAACTCACTCGCGGCTTCGTCCACATGAATGACGCTAATTTCAATTAATTTCATATTCTAAAATCTTTTTCACTTTTATGACAACATCTATACATTGAATAATGAAATTCCTGCTAAGTGAATAAACACTTTTATACTTCCTGTCACAGAGGTGTAAAGGCGAAAAAGTTTTAAAACCTCTTTTCTCTGTAGAAAGGTTACAAAGTTTTACAGTTCACGGTTACTTTTAGACGGTGATTTATTAATCTACAGTAGCGATAGCAATTAATGTTGGTGAAAAAAAGGAATTAATTGGAGCACCGGCCAGTAAATTAGTGCAAATAACTGTTGGTCTGCTGGAATACGACCACAAAAGTCAACAGGGAATTAAGCATTGTGATTCTACACGTTGAATTAATGTTATCTTGAAATATTAGTCGTTTAGGTATTTTTTTAAAAATATTAACACAATTTTTGGTTATATGCTTAAACTCAATTATATATATTTTTGTTATTTTAAAGATCAGTTTGAAAAAGATTGCTAAAAAAAATATTTATTAATAATCATACATTGAGATATGAGTGTTAGATAGAATAAAAACATTAAATCTAATTAATTTGTATCATATATTAGTCTCGTTAAAATACTATTATGGAAATGCCAACTTTAAAACCTCCTATATAAGATAGCATTCTTAAAGACTTTTTAGACTAACTTGACATAAGCCTAGCTTAGCCTATTCTGCCAATAGGATATATTTAGTTCTTTTTTTTTCATCTTTACGCTGTATCTCATACATGGCAGGGTAGGTAATGGGAACTTATTGCTAAGACACTCCGTTCCGTTCCCCACTTGGTGTATGTATTAACTATATTTATATAATATATAACATAACTGTTTGTTTTTATTTCATTTAATTTAGTTGTGAGAGCTTTTGTTAAAATATTAATAAATATCTACCATAATTCGTACCAATACAAAACATACGTTATTTGTATGTGAAGAGTATTTATGGAAATCCTTTGTCCCAAATTATGTGCGTGTGTTAATCCGGCTATTTAAATGACGTTTCGGTGTGGAGGTAATTAATGTTGTGCTGTTATTAAATGAATTATATATCTGGCTTTTTGTGAATTATAAAGAGATTAATACTAAATTTAAAAACGTATAAAAATTTGAATTGGGAGCGCTTGGACGGATTCCAAGAGGCGCGGGTTCAAATCCAGCTTCGTTTAAATTTTTATACGTTTTTAAATTTAGTATTTTTCTTCCCTAAGTGTGGAATAACACTTTAAAAATAGTAAAAATATTAAATAAATAGCATTCTCTCTTGTCAAACGATAATTCTAACGGATTGTCTTTGGGTAGCGGAAATTTGCAAAGATCTCCCTACAGAGCATCTTTGGAACAACATAAATAAGTTGTAACAAGCGTATAAGAATTTCGATGGAGCTTGGTGAGAACGAATGGCTTAGTTGGTCAGAACGCTTGCACGGATTCCAAGAAGCGTGGTTTCATATCCTGCTTCGTTCAAATGTTTATACGTTTTTAAATTTAGCATTTTTCTTTCCTAAGTGTGAATAACACTTTAAAAATAATAAAAATATAAAGAGATTAGTTTATAGCGTATTTTATACAATAGGTACTGTTTCTATTGTGTGAAAACTGCAAAGTCCATCTATATCACATTTGGTGTTTATTTGTATAATCGTAATGAACTTCACTCTATATTGAATTAGTAGTTACTCGTATGTTTGTATTTGAGGCCTGTCGTGGTGCAGCGGCACAAGCGTGTGGCTGTAACCGACAGGTTCTGGGTTCGATCCCCAGTCGAGGAAATGAAATATTTAATATTTGCAATTTAAATATTTAATGATTAATTTCTTCGCTCTGGTATCGATTTCGCTCTGGTGGCTTGTATCGACTATATTATATAAAATAGAAAATACTTTATTTTTCTGAAACAAATTGTATTTCTTTTTTCTATTTTTAAAATGTTAATCTGCACTTATGAAAGAAAAATATTTATTTAAATGACTAATAAAAATTTGAAGCGAGATTTGAACTCACTCTCTCTCTTCTCCTCTAGGATGGATTCCAAGAGGTGCGGGTTCAAATACCGCTTCGGTCTAACTTTTGTACGTTTTCTACATAAGTATTAATCTTCTGCTCGTCCTCATCTACACTCTAAATAATTTACATGTCAAATTTCAACGTTTCAATTCAAGCAATTATATATGTGCTTATTCTATCAGTATTTTAGTAATAAAAAAATTAAAAATTACTCATCAATCAAATAATAAAACTGGACAATAGAAAACCAAAACAATAATAAGTATTTTCTGAAATAGTTAAATTTAAGTTCTAAAATATTATAAATTGTTTCATATCGCTCTGGTAACTTGGGAAAAACGCGGCGTTGAGTTCCGCCACTCAACACGGAATGCCTTAAACTGACGGAAAAACGAGAAAGGAAGTGTCTTATTAAGAATAAAGTTTCTTAACAATAGATTCCCTTAGTCTACGCTGCCATGTGCGATGCCTGTTTTAGCTATATGGTAAGAAAACAACGTGAAGCTATAAACTATAATATATTATAATATAGATACAAAATATATCAAATTCAGATTTTCAGTGGCTTGTCAGATTCGATCGTCATTAACAGACTTGGGATAATACCGGCTGGCTGAATGCACTTTAGTAAACAATGGTCGCCTGTGCCGCTACAGATTAGGCTTACGGTGATAAGCCCGCTCCAACTGTGCATTAGATTGATGTGTTTTGCCATAGAAATTTAACTTGTATTATTACAATGAGGTCTACGAAATTATTAAAGTAACTTTTTTAGCTTAACTCCGATTTTCTTCGCTGATTTCTTTGTAAATAAGGTACCGATGTGTTTATGCAAGAAATGAAGGGAAGAGTAAAGTATAATAAAATGCTTATTAAATTATTAGTTAAAATAATGTTAACTTATTCCGTTTCCAATGAAATATTTCCGTACTCCACTTTCCGCTGAATCTGAGGCATTACGTGGTGATTGGCGGTGGCGGAGTGGCGGAACTGAACAGCGCCCGTTACCAGAGATGTTATGTTACAAGAATTATATTGTTTACTTTTTTACCTAACATATTTTAGTCAATCAAGAACGCAACAATAATAGAATATTATACGCTTTTATTATAACATTTGACAATTGAAATCTAAAATATGTTTTGGTAAAAATCCAATTTCCTATTTGGTACGCAAAAAGCTCAGCTGATCGCAATCTTACAAGAGGCTTGTTAAAACTTTGTTGAATATTTAATATCGTGTCGTACTATCTCTGATCTAATTATTTTCAGCTCGAGGGACCAGTATTTTCATAATTTATTAAACTTACTACCAGACTGAAGCTGCCAAAAAGTAGTGTAAAAATAAATATTAGGTACTTGATGTTCTAAAAATTTTTAATTTTAACTTGTCTAAGCAAATAAAAGAAAAACAACTTTAATTTTATACAATAAGATTGATATTTGAACTCCCAATGATCAACTTTGCCGCTATAGCTTAAGTAAATAAGATTAAATAAAAATTGTAATAAATAAAATGTTGATTTAGGCAAACATAAAAACATTATTTTAACAAAATCCTTTTAACTAAATCAGCTACAAACACAATAAAATAGATGTCGAAATATTGAATGTTAAACATATTTCTATTGTATATAAAGTACCTAATAGTACTTGTTTTTGTATTCATTTGTCGAAATTGTATCAAATGTGTTTTTGAATATTGCTTTAGTATATTAATCTTATTATTATATATTACTTATTATTATATATAAAGTATATGTGCAAACATGTCTTTACCTTAATGCCTGCCAAAAATGTTCTAAATATAACTTTAAATTAAAAGTAAACCTATTTAATATATTATATGTAAGCATTAACAGTATAGCAAACTAACCAAACAAATAACAATATAAGTTTGGTTTCTTAATTCATACACGTTTTCAATCAATATTAATTAATTGAGGCCTGACCTGGGAACTAGGCAGAACGATGCGTCGAGTACCGCCACTTAGCACGCAATGCGTCAAGATTAGCCGAAAGTGAGTAACGGAATTTTTTCAGGTGTTTCACCTGAAAAAATTCCGTTCCGAAACTAAAAATAAGCAAACGCTTACTAATACATTTCTTATATGAAGAACCAAATTTATTTCACTGAGTAGCAGGGCGTGGCCCGCTATATTGCTTTTTTTCCTGTAAATTTATAGCCTTTGTTCTTCACAATACATCTTAATTGTATACTCTTAATATTTAGATCTTTATCTCGAGAATTTGAGATAATGAAATATTTAACAATGTCATTTCTTCACTTTAGTAACAAGGCGCTTTGCGTTGTGTTCCGCCGCTCAACACGCAATGCCTCAAATTCGGTAGTGGGGAACGGAACGGAGTGTCTTTATATTAGGTTCCTAAGTTCCCTCTTGCCATGCCCTACACCCATGTCAGGGATACAACGTTAAGCTAACAAAAGCCAATTTATAAGTAACTACTAGGGGGCTCCGTCCCCTGCTCGCTTCACTCACCCATGCAAACGAAAATTAAACGAAAAAACATCAATAAAAAATAAAATACAACGATTAGCTTCTTAATTCTACACCTTTATCAAAAGCAAAAAAAAACTATTTACTATCTTGATCCAAATTCATAAAGAATCACTACATTCTTTTTTTCATAATTTTTTTCAACCACTCACGCGAATGCCTCACAATACACGATATTCTCGATCACCTTTTCTTCCAGCTTGCACTCGATCAATCAATATCAATTTTCTACGTCAACAACTATTATATAAAAAAATCGTACAGAACAAGAAAGTATTTTATAGAATAGAGAGATTAGGTATGAAAAATAAGAATAACCTTTCTATTCGCGCACCGACGTTGCCAGGTCTCATTGTCTGAGTGAAATGCTGAATTGCTCATTATAGCGGGCTCACTCACTATCATCGATCGTGCTAATATGAGTGCTCTGGCTCTGTCACTTCCTTCGTACGTCTTTAATTTGCCATATTATACACGTTCAAATGATAATATTGAGATAGAAACGTATTTTAATTTTAGTATTTGATTGGAAATAAATTTCTTTTAATAATATTTTTATTAATCATCATTTGACTATATTTTTGATTGCTTTACATTTTCCTTTATTTGTGCTGTAAGCATAAAGTTGACAAACTTAAGTTTGCAAGCGTTTGCACTCACTTTGTATGGAACAAACAATAAATATAGGTTTGTAATTATTTACTGCTACAAATTTTGTACTTTTCGGATTTTTTCCTTATTTATATTGCACATTCTCACCTTGTGTCAAATTTCATAACTGTCACGGGTCCACAAGAAGTACCCTATTATATATAAAATGCAGCAAATACGATGATCTTTTGATTGTGCTAACTTAGAAACTTAACTATTTCTGTGATCCAAGGGTCCGAAGACCTAAATATTCGATTACATTTAACATTGATACCTCTACACAATTTTTGATGTAAATGGTCTTGATAGATGGATCAATGAGCAATAAAGTGAACCAATAATTCCCATTTCTCTTTTCCCATTCGAAGTACGGAACCCTAATAATTTAAGACGAAATATCATCATCAACTCTTATTGCAGAATAGAAGTAAACCACAAGGATACCGGATCAATGATTTCCGACATCGCAGAAATTGGAATCGAGATAACACGATAACGTGACCAATGCGCTAATGGTCCTTATAAAAACTGTTTGTTCAGAGCTTTTATCTATCGTAGTACGGATTTAGTGAATCACTGTGTGATTTGATGCAGTTGTATAAAGGTATTACTTAAATATTATATGTTAAAATATTTAATACTATCATTTCTTCACTCTGGTAACAACGGAAAGCGCGGCATTGAGTTTCACCACTCAATACGTAATGCCTCAAGTTCGGTGTAAAGTAGGGCAAGGAACAGTATCTTAAAATTAGGTTCCGTCTGCCATGTTAAAATAATTTTTAATAAGAAGCTTTATTAATAAAGCTTCTTATTAAAAAATACTTTTATCTGATATATATTTTATCATCTAATATATATACTATACATCACATCTTTAGGCATTTTTTTTAACTTATTCTACGTATACAAAATCCTTATAAAAATATCTGAGTAAGGACTTAATATCTTTTCTGCAAATCTCGTGGACCATATTACCTAATAAATTTTTAATCAGAGAAGTTTCGTCATCTTATATATTAAGTCAAACAAAGAAATATATTGGAAGGAATAAATAAAAAAAAAAGTAAACATGAGATCGTTTAACATGCCTATTAGGCATGATGACAGTATTAAAGAATCACAGAAAAGACCTTTTTGAATTCTCAATTATGTTTTAAAAATCATAAATAACATTTTCTTATTCACTTTAATAAACAGATTAACATGATTTTTAATCAAATAAAAGCTTAAAAAACCATGGTCGACCATTTTAAACGAAACACCATTCAAAATAAATGACGTCACGTCAACGTGACATTCTTGTCAAGGGATGTTCATACAAAAGAAATATCGATATTTTTTCGATATAATATATCAAACTGTTATGACGATACTTTGCGATATATCGAACAAATATATCGATATTTTTAAAATATCAGCTAAATTAACACTAATAAATACTAAGGCCTTCCATTATTTTCTGTTTTATACTATTAAATTCATAGTACTTTCATTAAAAACACGTTATACTTACTGTATGAATCATAAGCTTTAATAATCAAAACAAGAAATGATTATCACAGCTTGATTCTTATATACTATTTATAAAAGCTATTTTTATATATGTTATACACTTAACAGTATTAAATTTCGTAAACTATATTAAGCAAAAAAGGCTACTTTTATTATAGGTAAGGCTACCTGTATTTATATTGCACTGAAAATTAAGCCAATGATGAATGACCAATAGTTCCAAAACAAAGGACCATGGACACCATTTTTTAAATATATCTTTATTATAAGAAAAAAATTGAAAAGTTGGCGTTTGAGCAGTCTAAATGCTGCGACAACCACAGATTATAAAAGTTATGCTACTACCTCTGCCCTATTATGTCATGTCTGCGTATCGTTATTGCAAAGGTTAGTTATCAATATTCTGGATTTTTTTATTTTAATTTTACTCAAGTTGTCAACGTTGCAGATTTAAAAGAATAAGTAAATATAAAGAAATGGAATTTGATTCGATATTTGGTGTATCGGATGAAATATATTGATATTACATTCGATATTAGACGATTCGATAATATCGGATTGAAACGATATATCGCATACATGTATCGATATTTTTTTTCGCAAAAAAAAGTATGTATGTAAGTATAAAAGTACTCGATGTATAGAAAATATCGATGTTTTCGATCAATACATTGAAAGATATCGATGTATTGTTTCGATATATTTAATCGAAAAAACATCGATGTTTTGTGAAAGTGGACACCCCTAAAACACTGGGTAGACGTGACGTCATAGCGACCGCCATGACACCTGAGCGCGATTTAGCGCCAAATATTTTCTTCAAACAAAAAAGTGTAATATTTTGTAACTTATGCTTAGTTTTTTGCTGAAATATTACTTTTTTCGGTAAAAGAAGAGCTCTATAAACATTAATCAATAGGAGTTAAAAATTTGTCATCATGCCTATTGTCACATAGATGAAGTAGGTCTTCATAATATCACACATCTGTCCATTGTCATTGGAAAATGGAATATGATTACACATATTGTACTCTAAAAATATATAATGTGATTGATAAAAACAAAAGCTACTAAACTAGCGCCTCCAAAAATAGTGTAAAATTGATTGTTTTTACAACTGCCTTATTGAAAGTTAAATTTGAAATCAATATCGATTTCCAATAATCAACCGATAAGTAGCAGAGTTCACAGCGTTTGCTCTCGCCTTCTGAAAAGGAACCATTAGTTATAACCGGTCACTTTTAGACGATATCGTCCTACCTTTAGAAAGATCTGATAAGCCTTTGTGGTTTCTCGTTATTTGGTAATTAAAAAACGTTTTAAGTGTTTAAATGTGATGCTATTTTGAGTTTAGATTTGTACAAATACAGTATTTACTTCAGTCGCGATCGATCATCCACAACTTATTTAGATATACGTTTGACAAATTGTAGGTCAATCTTAATTTACGTTAGTATGTGTGAAATACACAGCAAAGAGAAGCCACTAGATACAAGTTTTTACTAATTTTCCACTTTTATTTTCCACTTATAATTTTTATTAACTTGTGACCTAGTGTTAAGACATAAGGAGTTTCTGTTCCCAACTTTCAACCAAATTCTGGTGACATTGCGTGTTGAGTGGCGCTTTGTCTCTTTACCAGAGTGAACCAATCAAATTATGAAATATTTTGTTTCCTTGAGTGGTAATCGAACCCACAATCTGACGCGTTTACGGTCACACGCTTGTACCTCTGCTCCATGGCGGTAAATTATTTTTAAAAATATATATTTTAATACTATAGATTTCGTGGGTCAATGGGGAACAAAAGATCAAAAGCGAAGTTTAAAAACAAAAGCGAAGTTTTAAATTCTATATTCACTTGGAAGGCCAAGTGTTACTGTTTTCCTGACAGCAGCTGCAAGCGCTGAATGTGTAATACATTCTGCACTGAAGACCAGAGCATCGTGTACATGCAATAATATTTCTAACTTGTTTTTAATCATGTTGCAAAGATTTTTAAGTATTAAAATACATTTAAAATAATAAATTTGATTCTTTATAATATCAAAGGTCAAAATAGAGTACATTATTACATTCTCGATTACCACTTAATTCGCTGCTACCTCACTATATGTGGAAATACATATGGACTTATAGAAAACGTAAGAATGAATTGTTTCCAAAAAATGCAAGTTTAATAAAAAAAAACTAAGCCACCATTAAAATAAAAAAAAAGAAAGAAAATGAAATAAATTACTTTTTGAATCGTAATTCGTAACGAACACGCAGCATTAAAATGTATTATTACCAACATTTCGAAAACAAACATTTACAAGGCAGAAGGGTACGATATATCACCGTTGCTAAACTGCTCCTGACACAGACAGGCCGCATCTATGACTCGACGATTTTTAACTTCGCCCTAAATATGTTGCTTTGATTGGGACTGATTGCTTATAGATATTATGTAAAATAAAGTATGAACATATATGTACATACTTTATATACTTATATTTTTCCTGCAGTTTTGCAGTTTTTACTTATTTGGAAATGGATGCTTTTGGTACTCACTCAGGAAGCTAATTATGTTATATATTTTCTCTAATTTATATTTTAAAAAGCGCAACTGTTGAGTTTTTCAGCAGACCCGCCTTCCCAGCTTCCTGTAGGACAGGCACTACAGACATTACTATGCAATTTGACAACGAAAACTGCTTGTGCTGGCTGAATTAAAGAATATTTTGATTTTTATTTTAATTTGATCCTTGATTTATTATCATTTGTGAAACCTTAATTACTTTATTAATGAAAACTTTAAGTGATCAAAATTAAATCATATTGGCTTACTTATTGAGTAGATGTTACAAAGATGATATGAATCTGTTTTTCGTTCAATGGGAAAAAAAGCAATCTCTGTGTTTTTATCTTTACGCGTGTATATTATTATTATACACACGTCAAACATTACAAACATTAGTAAATGACGTTTCAGTCAAACTTATCTCATGGCGCAGTGAAAGAGTCTGATTGTAAATGCGATAGTCGACGGTTCGATCTTTACTCTGAGAAATGATTAATTCTCATTTGCCAGTCTTGGTAGCACGGTTTAGATAAAGTGCGGCTTTGGATTTTGCTTCTTATTATGTAACATCTCGAAACCAAATAGAAAAGATGGCCTATCTGTCCATAAGCGGAATACACTATAAAAATATGTCATCTATAAATAATATGCCTATTGAAGTATAAATAAAAAGAAAAAACGAAGTATAACGTACCTTCATTATTTCATAGTTGAGGTAACAAGTGTACCTACATTTTTTTCGAATTGTATCTATAGTTGTACGGAAATGAGAAAGGTTCTGCATTGTTATTTTTATCTGGAGACAGCTCCAGATGTTCGCTGTTTCACGGAACGCGTATAAGTTTTGACTTAAAACAACTTTACTTTACAAAATATTTACTCGCTATTCTAGTTTTAAGAATTGAAAAGATCACGAAGACGATAAATGTCTAGGAAAACAGATTTGATTTATGTGCTTATAATGTGAGCTTATCGTGGCTTTGAGGCATGTATGTGACTGCAAACGTGATAGGTTGTGGACTTGATCCCCACTTGAGGATATCAATTTAAATGTTTAACCTAATTTCTTCGCTCTGGTACAAGTCAAAGGAAAAGCGCGGCGTTGAGTTCCGCTACTCCACTCGCAATGCTTCAAGTTCAGTGGAAAGTAAAGCCTGGCCGGGTACCGTATTCCAATGTGTTCTATATTGGCGGTGGAAGCCTTTCACGTAATATGTAAGTATAGTCTTGTTTGATAATTGCGAGAATAAAATTATTAATACGTTACTAGTATAATATTTCAACAAACAAGTAATTAGATCAACTCTACGCTGTATGCCGCACATGGTAGGGTTGACAGAGGGAACTTGGGACCCTAGGTACAACAATCCACTTCATTCTAATATTTTTATTCAAAATGAGAAGCAAAACAAGCTTCGTTTTGAACGTCAAACAATGTACCACCAGTTCACTAAAGTTACTACCTCAGACCTGAGAAGACCAGCCAAAGAAACTCAGCAGGACATGTCTTTTTGATCAAAACTTTTCATCATATTATTATAAGTGACAATAAAACATTTGAAATAGCCTGGAGCGAGCATTTTATTTATTCCCAAGGCGTGGTATCATTTATAGAAACGTTAATTTGATAATAACCTTTAATACACAAACGTCTTTTCACAAGTTTTTTTTTAAAATAAGAAATACATGAACTTTGGAACCTAGTGTTAAGACACTTCGTTCCACTTTCGTTCCCAACTTTCCGAATTTGAGGCATTGCGTGTTGAGTGGCGGAACTCAACGCCGTGTTTTACCTTGTTACCAGAGCGAAGAAATGAAAACATTAAATATTTAAATTGAAAATATTAAATATTTCATTTCCTCGAGTGGGTTCGAACCCACAACCTGTCGATTACAGTCACACGCTTGTACCACTGCGCCACGACAGGGCTTAATTAATATCCTATAGGCCTAATATTGATGATCTGTGCTAATTTAAATTATACTTTTTAATTTCTACCTTATGCTACACTACACTACTAAAATTTCTATCTCAAAATATATGTACCCTTAAAAACCGTTAATAAATATCGTTACAAGTCATCGTCTTTGGATATTGAACAGTCAAAAAATACCTTCGTTCGTGCATATATATGAAGCCGCAGGCAGAACGTTCATTACGAATACGTGTTTAAACTTAGATATTTGTATTACGAAGTACATTGCAACTTTGACTTCCGCTTTCCATTTTCCGCCTATTTACTCCCAATGATTGGTTGAAAATTCTGAAATTGTGCTTTGCTTTCAACTTTAGGAAAAATATTATTACTTTTAGCTTCACGCTGTAGTCCGCGTATCGCGTATCTGTCTGCCCACGCATCGCCCAAGTGTTGAGTGACGAAACTTTATGCTACACTTTGTGTTGACGCTAGAGCGAGGAAAGGGAAGTAATTCATTCTCTCAAGTTGAAATCGTGCCCACAACCGTCACGTTAACGGTCACACATTGAGCTGCTATATCACGAGGGCCCCAAATAATAAAATACAATACATAGTTCTATCATACGGTAATCAAAGTTCCTGCAATTAATTTTATAACAGTACCAAAATATTCGATATTAAATATTTTCAGAGTACACAGAAGACATATTATATAGTTTGCACTTTTTCACGTCCGCATTTGAACAGACGATTTTTATGAAGTAGCCAGACATAGCAGACTGCCATCCCATTTCATTCTTAAATTTCAGGGGTTTCCTTTTATTAAAAACATACGATTCTCCAAATAATAATTAAAGCTATCGTACAATCTGCGTTAAACGTTAGCCCAGTAATAAATTATATGTTTATATAGTATTCAAATAATTTTAAGTAATTTGTCAAATATCAATAGAAGTTCCTTATTTATTGTTCCTTATTGTTGTTAGGTAGAACATACGACCTTTTACATTGTTCTTATAGAAAAACAGAAATCAATAGCTTAGTCTATTGTTAATCGTAGATTCCACTCCTTCCAACAGACATTGTAATATTAATTGAGATCGAGAAATTTATGAAGGAACAAACAAAAGTAATTGGTTTTTAATGTTGACAGCATATTTATGTTTAAGCTACATATATAAACCGCAAACATCTTGTTAATTATTAATTATTTATTGTACTGATCCTTTAAATATAATTTGACTACTGACAAGAACGAGGTTTTATTTTATAGTAGTATGTAGCTTGATGAAAATATTTTTTGCAGCTTCACGCTCCATCCCACGTGTAGTGTATGTTAGGATAGGTAGAAAGTAGGATAGGTAGAAGAAGTACATGTTACACATTCCGTTACCCACTTTCTACCTCGTATTCGATACACTGCGCGTTAAGTTGCAGAGTTCAACACCGCGCTTTGTCGTTTTATCACATTTGAATGATTTTAATTTCTAATAAAGTTAACTATTTATCAAAGCAAATTATCGCTGCGCTACGGTTTCCCGAGCGAACACCACACAAGTGTCGCTGTCACGCTCCACCACTATGATGATTGTAACAAGTATTATTTAAATTACAAAATATTACAGTAGTTGTATTAACGTTAAAATAATAAAACCTATACATAATTATTTTATTGAGTTGTTTACTTTTCAATTGAATTTGCTCAAATTGTTTCAAAACCTTTACTCCAGCCACAGATACAATGCGAGGCAATTATGACAACAACGTGAAATCTTACTAAGAGCTTAAGGTGGTAAATAACAATAGCAGACTCTTTTGTTTTGTAAGTTTATTTTATTATTTTTAGCTATTTTTTTCTGACAAAAACATAAAACTATTATAATTATTAGGCTAAAGTTGTTATATTAAAAAAATGTATAGCTTGGTGGCGGAGCTCAACGCCGAGCTTTGTCTCTGTAAAAGCAAGATCGACGAGTATTCGGCCGCAAGTGAATTCAAATAAAGTTTCCTTAATTTTCATTAGAATCTACTACTATTACCAACGCACTATAACTGCGCCACGGTGATTTACAGTAATGAATGGCAATATACCATATACATATTTAAAAATATGCCGAGTCTGGATGCCGTCACGTCCTTTATACAGCGAATGTTAAATTACTAGCAATCGTGTGCGAAAATACTTTAAGAGGAACGTAACGTTTCTTTATAGATGTGTAGAGTGATTTTTGTATAATAATAGAAAGTGCCTATTTATTATGGAATGGAAGTTTTTGCTCCATTTGTAAGCACTTATGTGTAAGTGATATATACATTTGAAAGAAATGGCGGGAAATGATTAATATGAAAATAAACTCCTTTTGTGCCACAGAATTCATTGTTACAAATAAGATAATAATAAAATATGTATTCGAGCTTGATGTTTCTGTAGTTTGTTACCGTTATATTTATTATTTAATAAAAATAGTGTCGTATCAATGACATTGTTTTATTCAGTTTAACTTATATCCTACACACGGCAAGATACGTAGAAGGAATCTGGAAACCTAGTATTAAGACACTCCATTCCGTTCCCCAAATTACGCCGAATCTGAGACATTGCGTGTTTAGTGGCGGAATTCAAGGCCGTGGTTTGTTTTCTTACCAGAGCCAAGAAATAAAAATATAGCACATATGTCATACCGTAGAGTAGTGATCGAACCCACAACCTGTTGCGTTTTTAGCCGGACGCTTCTGCTACAGGCCCCACATTTCAACTTGTTTTAATTAATTGAAAGAGATATTTTCAATTTCAGTTCAGTTTAGTGACGCAAATAAAAAAAATCTTGTCACTCGTATATTACAAAAATATATTTAGATCGTACTTAGATATTACTCGTTATAACTGTGCAAGGTTTACGGCAATAAAAATAAAGGATGCGTGTAAATGGTGTTTTATCAAGGAAATGGGAGCTATTACACGGGAATGTTTCCTTCAAACTCAACAAAATGCTTGTAAATGATTTAAACAACATTTAACGGTAATGATGTTATTTCAAAACATTTTGTTGCTAGTTGCAAAAATATGTTGTATTTAACAAATAAAAAAAATAAAGTTAATTAAAATATTTTATAATGTAAAAAAGATGAAACCTTATGAAATAGCGTCTGTAACTTTCCTTAGTTAAGAAAAAAACTTGCTCTAGTCGCCATATTATGCTATAAAAAGATAATGAAAATAGTCTTTAGAAGCAAGCTGTAATATTGAAGCATCACTACCACAGTAGAAAAAAAATCATCAATTTTCCTACGAATCTAATATTTAAAATACTTGTGTATTAAGTTTTAATTATAAAATACATAATGTATTTTAAACCAATGCAATAACGTTTGATATACATTTAATAAATGGATAGTTTAATGTGACTTTTGCATTTTTTTTGCTTCACGCTGTATCCTGCATATTTGCATTTTATAGCGAAATTTATGTTAGATTAGGAAATTAAGAACTAGTATGAATTATTTTATGATAAAATTGAATGAATTATTCATTCAACATTTATAAATACAATAAAATAAAATGTAAAAAATATATACTGAACTGAATATTGCAGTAGAGTGTGACATATTATAAAAAATCCTTTTTTTTTTCAGCTTCACGGCGTATCCCGCACATGACAGGGTAGGTAGAGTAAACCTGGGAACATAGTGTTAAAACACTGTTCCGTACCCCAATGTCTACAAAATGTGAGACATTGTCTGTTGATTGGCGGAACTCAATGCCGCGCTTTGCTTTGTTACCAGAGCGAAGAAATGAATGATAAAAATATGATTGTTTCCTCGAATGAGCATCGAACCGACCACCTGTCGCATTTACAGTCACACACTTGCGCCCCTGTGCCACAACAGACCTCATGGAATACTTTAAACGTTGACAGGACTTTTCTAAACGATACAAATTACATTTTTATGTTGCTATCTTAATTAATAAACCAAATTTAGCACTACAAGGAAATATTCTACAAAATTTAGAGTATAATATTTACATGTCTTAAATGGTACACTAGTCCTCTAATAAAATTATCCTGAGAATCCTGGTAGAATGATTTTATTACTTACACCGCTATTTATCTGTAATTTATAAATAGCGGTGTAAGTAATAAAATCATTCTACCAGGCGTATTTTATTTAAATACCCAAACCAATTCAGTTAAGTTTTTGTCAACAATTATTCAAAATAGAGATTCAGTGTTATTTATAATGATATAAAAATAACTGTAAATTTTTTAACTGATATTATATTTCTAAGTAAATCGTATTTTTATACAATTTATCTACAGCTAACCAGATAAAAATAAATATTTAAATAAAACATTTCGTACTTAAGTCCATCTCAAACCTCCTGTATAAAAATTCCACAATATAATACATACTGTACATTTATTTATAAGCTCACAAAGGCTAAACAGAATATTGCGTAGGCTGACGCTAGAGGAAATTTCTGAACAAGAGCGCCCGTAACAAGCTGTCGACGATGGTTTCATACGTTGACTCATCTCGTAGTCTCATATTTACAGTGTAATAATTTAATAGTAATATGTGGCAGCAAACGACAAGTTGTGGGTTCGATCTCCACTCGAAGAAGAGAAATATTTAATATTATAAAAAGAAACAGGCAAAGCGCGGCATTGCCACAAATTCTGTGGAAAGTGGGAACGGAACGGAGTGTCTCAACACTAGGTACTCAAGTTCCCTCTGTCTAACCTGCCGTGTACAGGATACACCGAGAAGCTAAGAAAAAAAATAGTGTTATTAGCTGAAAGTTGGTTAAAATGTAAAGAAAACCTCTAAAAATACCTTTAATATACACAGTTTCGTAATTGAATCTGAGCTCCTAATGTACTACAGGAAAGAAAACATAGACGTGAGTCAAATCGTTGAGGGCAGGAAATTGACAAGAGAGGTGCTCTATCAAACTATTTCCTGAACAATACAGTGTGAATATTGAACAAAGTAACAAACACGTCAATTGATTACAGAGTAGGTGTGCTCCTATAGGTGTAACACCATTGTAAGTGTGGTGGTTTGTCTTCGTAGGGAAAATAATACAATTATGTAAGGAATTATATATAATAAGTAAATTAAATTATTAAATATCTAGAAATTAAAAAAATACAATTCTTTTGTCCTAATGCACAAACATATAAAATTATACACAAGTCAATTTATAGATATAAAATATACTTTAAAAAAAACTGTACACTTTATTAATAATATTTATAATTTGCTAATTAAGTACTAACATCCATAATAGGATGAACATGTTTCATAATACAAATGAACACATTACAGCAATGGGCTTCCTCATTTAGTTACAGCACAACTCATGGTTATGGTTAGATAATAACTTAACGGGATTACGTCGGTCAAGGTATAAATATATTGACTTACCCGTAATGTATGCACGTTTCTAAGAAATACTTACCAATATTATGAATTAATAATATATATTTATACAACTAGTTCCTGCCGCAGCTTTGCCTGTGTGGTTTTTGATTTTCACCCGACTATGGCGAAGCATAAGGAACCTTTGTTATTTTGACCAGAAAGTATGTTTATTTGTTCCCCTGTAGCTTCTAAAATTGTTATTACAATTAGTTCCATTAGATATTTTCTCACGCTCGCAACTATTCAATTCAGGTAGTGGAGGACGGAAAGTACCTAACTAGGAACGGAAGTTCTTAACACTAGACACCAAAGCTTCCCCAGCCATGTGTAGGATACAAGGTGAAACTGAACAAAAAAAATCACGTTGTAAAATTTCATCACTGTTAGTTTCACCGGAATAGCCCTTTAAGCTTTGATTACTTGTGAATTAATAAAATTACAGAAAAACCAATGCATAAATGACGTTGTTTTAATTGACTTGATGTTTCTACATGCTCAATTTTATTCAACGCTCCGAGGAATCGTAAACCTGTACATTTGACATCAATTTCAGCTTAACACTTCTTCGCGATCTCAAGACATATTAACGGCCCTGACATAAAGAAAGACGAAAAAGTGATAGTTCAAGAATTCTGGTTTTTTTTCTTTTTAAATTATAGAACCGTAAAAATGCAATTTCACACCGTATTCCACGTAAAGTAGAACTTTTCGTCCAATTTTCTAGACACAACATTCATGTTGAGTGGCAGATTTCAACGCCACGCTTATTCTATCATAGCGTAAAAATGAAAATAAATGTTGAAATGTTTCTCACGAATGAGATTTAATACCCAACTATCACGTTTACTGTTCGTATATACTAGATATGAAGGTATTTTCTTGTATGTTTAATATGTCAACCCTGCGCCCTACATGAGATTGACGGGGCTTTTATATCATTTTCAATATTTTCAAATAATTTTTCAATACTTTAAAGTTGTTAAGTCTAAAGATTAATTAACGAGTTTCAAGTAGAAAGTTTCCAGAATTCTGTCATAATTTAAGAGTAAAAAAACTGTTTTATTACCACTTTCCGCCAAATTTGAGGCGTATTGAATGGTGGGAATTAAGCTTATGCTCAGAGCGACGAAATAAAAACAATAAATATTTAACAATAAATATTTTATCACCACT
Organism: Eueides tales michaeli; assembly: GCA_018249855.1. Classification (NCBI taxonomy): domain Eukaryota; kingdom Metazoa; phylum Arthropoda; class Insecta; order Lepidoptera; family Nymphalidae; genus Eueides; species Eueides tales. The sequence continues at coordinate 26,656 of DWMZ01000072.1, forward strand.
CCAGAATGGGGGTTGAACCCAAAACCTGTTGCGTTTCAATCACACGGCCTCATCTTGCGAATTCAATTTCTAAATCTACAATGAGAAACACTTTTATGTGATTTTTTTTCGTTTCTATGTGACGGAATTCACATAGAGAATCGATCAAAGTAAAGTTGTTAATTTTTAGCCAATTTTATATTAATTCCCGCCAAGTTTGTATCCCTCATATCATTTTACTTTGTCTAGTCAAACATTGCCATCGTTCGCTCAAAATATTTTATATTACCAATTTAAAAGCAAATGACGTAAAAAGCTGCAATGTAAACTAAATAAATTATTTAAATAATTCGTCGTTTTTGTATATGTACTATTTAAATATACAATATTCATATGTATATAGATATAAATTGAAAATATGATTTATTCAATTTTATAAATAAACTGCAGGTTAAACACACCTTTGAGTTACAACATGAAGCTGAAAGAAACAAAACAACACCACACGGGTTTCGTTACAAACAATGCTAGCAGACGTTGCAATTAATAAAATAAATCAAAAGAACAGTACTTTTTTTAAAAAGTAATATTTTTAAAGATGTTATGCAGAAAAAAGCGGACGTTTCCCATAACATCTTTGAAAATATAACTTTTAAAAAAAATAATCATCAGAATTGCAAAATACTTTAAGAGGATTTGTTTTACTAACGAATTCTAATGACCTTACTCTTGCTGTGAGACTCCTGTAAAAATAAGTTAATGTCTGTTTGTATATTTATAGATTCGTTCATAACACTATTTTAAATTTTCTAGATATATAAAAAGACAAATTGTTGTTTTTTTCCCCGATATTTTTTTTTCTATTATGCAATGGATCGAAAGAAGTCTGACAACTGAGAATACAATTCATTTTACCTTAACGGCCTTGAGTATTCTTTCAATATTTAATTAATCAATTTAAATGTGATATAAAATGATTATCTAACAAGATGAAAGAAAAAAGAATACTATTATTTGAGCCTTGACGTGGCTCAGAGGCACAAGCGTGCGACTGTAAGCGCGACAGGTTTGGTTCGATTCCTACTCAAGGAAATGAAATTTTTAGTGTAGCATTGTGGTCGGCAAATTCAACCCGCAATGCCTTTATTTCGGCAGAAAGTGGAGTGGTTCCCACCGTCTATCTAAGCTGAAAAATAAATCTATTTATATAAGTGCTTTACGTAAACTATGCTAATAGTATATTAATGTTTCAACATAAATATAAGAACAGAATACTAGGATATAATCACGCATAAATAATGAGCAGTTCACTTCCTTTATCTCTGAAGCCAACTGTACTATACTACGACAATAGGACGTAGTGACGCCATGAGATGGTGCGAGGAACGGAAAACAGCGAGTAAACATTTTTTTATGACGCACTAAAATAACTTTATTATAAGAAAATAAGGGAAATGATAAATATACAAAATAGTTTTAGTAAAGTGACAAGCAACAATCAGCGACAGTAACCATCAAATTTTTTAAGAAGTAACTTTTTGAGTAAGTAAGAAATGTATAGACCGACGGCCTCGAATTGTTTCATTATATTGAAACTAAAATATTTCAATACTTCGGATTTATGTGTAATCACATCCTATTGTATATAAACAAGGATTTTTTAACTTCACACTGAATTCGCATATGGGAGGATAAGCAGAGGGAGTTGAGAACCTAGTATTAAGACACTCCATTGCATTCCTCACTTTCCACTATATTTAAGACATTGCGTGTTGTGTAGCGTAACTCAACGACGCATTTTGCCTTATCACCACACCGAAAATATTAAATATTTAATTTCCTCGAGTGAGGATCGAACCCATCCTGTCGCGTTCACACACTTCTATCACTGCGCCAAGGCAGGCCTCTTAAAGAATCTAATTGAACCTGAATACAACATAAGTTATAATAGAACTTGAACTTATAACATAAATGATAAAATATAAAATGTAATATAAAATCAAATATATCAATTTAGCGTGTAAATATTCATATGAGATTTGCAACAACACTATGAAATAAATCTGGTCGTATCGGCAGGAATTTTTAATATTAGGATGTTTCGAGAAAGAATGTTTGATTTTACGATTTATTAAGTTCTGAATGTTATGTTTATGGTAAATATATAAAACGTTGTGTTTTCTGCAGTATGATGCCGTGAAAAATTATTGTTACTATGACAGTCGTGGGTTTGATGTCTAGTCAGGGGAATGACACAAAAACTTTTTTTCCTACCAAACAGGGAAAGAAACTATTAGTTGGAACGCAAAAAAGGGAATTTTTAAAGTTTTGCTGTGTCTGAAGAACAGAGTGTCTAAAACTTAACCCTAGCTTCCCACTGCCTATTTTGCTATACAGCTACCCTACCCTTTTCATTAGCAAGATAATCGTTATTTAAAAACATTTTTTTCTTCATCTTGAGATCATTATACGGTTAAGTCGGGCGGATTTCATTATATATGGAGATATATTACGTTATAAGTCCTTAACCATGTTCTTATAAGTCATTTAAAAATGTATTTTTGTTTCGCTAACTATTATTTAAAACTGTATATATTTTTTCTATATTTTTTCTGTTTACATCACTCTGCTTACAAAATGATGAAACTTAAGGAACAAAATGAAAAAAATAGATTTAAAATTAACTCTTTTAAATTTTTGATTCATTCTTGTCCGAATGTTATTTTTAGTAAAGGGATTAATAAATTACCTATGAGATGACAAATGTGCATAGATAACAAGCAATACTTCATCATCAATTTGATTAAATAAATATATTTTATACAAAACATTCCATTTTTTGTTCCTTCTATACCAAACGCAAATTTCATATATAGGATGTACTTACTATATTAGAAATTAATAGTTAGAATAATAATTGTGTAAATCGAAGCAAGAGAAAGTAAAAATATTTTTAAAATAAAAAGAAAGGCCGGCAACGCTCCTGTAGTTCCCCTGGTGTTACACGGGGCCGTGGGCGACGGTGATCACTTACCATCAGGTGACCCGAAACTAAATAACTCAAATGACTTCCTGTTACATAACCAACTGAGGTATATATCATAGAATGCAATAATATCCGTAGTCAGTGCGTCACAGTGCTCATACATACAGAATTGCAGAGTCATGTTGTCAGCAATGACAACACGCATGGGCAGACTCGACCGGATTGTTACCACCCCCGGCATTTAAAACCGGCGTTAAGTGGTGACCTTGGTCACTGCGTTTCGTATTGGGTAATGCTGGGCCCCGGTTCCCATCCACCTTACAGACCGGCAACGCTCCTGTAGCTCCTTTAGTGTTACACGGGGCCGTGGGCGGCGGTGATCACTTACCATCAGGTGACCCGTACACTCGTTTGCCGTGTCTTATCCATAAAAAAAAAACATCTATAACAAAAACTCTCTTACGTTAAATCTTAAGCAGCAACAGTGCATAATGGGCGCAGGTATTAAGACGTTAATATCTTATAACTCACGCGAATGTCTAATCTGGCGATACGTATATAACATACTCTAATATTCCTCCAAAAAAAGTGTACATGTACAGTTTTTTTACGTAGCGATGTTTTTTTTAAAAAAAAAACATTAAAAAAGAATCGTAGGTCTTTAAAGTTAATGATTCACATCACTACATTGTGGATAAAACGCTTCAATAGAGTCAAACAATATAAATATATTTGCATCCAATTCATACCAATATTTAGTTACTGTTTCCGATTTCGATAAATCATTATATTTTGTAACCATCACATTTTCCACGCCAAATTGCAAATGAAGCGAAAAACTTTATACAGTGAGCTGTGAAACTGAAGCGTGAACAAAAAAGATCAACTGTGTACGAGTGAGTGATCCGTAACAAGAAAACCAGCTACTTTAATTATTATTATATTTTTATTTATAAAATGATCCTTTATGATTTATCTTGATTACGCATTCAATTAATATTTCATTTGTACGCAGGTTTTTTAATAGGTATATTTTTATACGATATATTTGCAACTATGTTAATTTATACATAGTTATGTAACAAAATTTATCAAATATTAAATTTTGCAATTATTCTATTCATCATGAAATTTAACAATAGGTAGCTAATGTGATGAAAATATAATATGGCATCATTGTGCTGGTCTGATATTGTTGACTGTACTAGAATAGTGGAAGTCTTAAGAGGCTACTAGTAAACTATTCCGGGTTAAGACTCATATACTCGTAAGTTACACCTCCGAACGCCTTTTAAAGCGCTTGTAGCAGCTTTTAAAATGTTGGAGTCAGGACCTGAGTGGTGGAACTCTTTAGAACTTTCTAGTACAATCCACTAAGTTGTACTTTTTAGTGCACGATAACAGTATTTTTTAGTTATTTTTTATTTTAGTTTCACGTTGTATTTCATCTCCCTGCCTACTCATCTTTCTCTCGTCCCGTTCATCTGATTTGCAGCAGAAAGAAAAAATAGATTAAAGTTTTATCAATACCAATTGGTAATTGCTGAAATTAACTTAGTTTTCTGCTTTTTTAGTTTCTCGCTGTATTCCGCCCATACCAGGGTAAGCAGAGGAAACATGAAAACCTAGCGTAAAAACACTCCGTTCCCTTTCTAACTTTCCGCCGAATTCGAGATATTGCGTGTTGAAGAGCGGAACTCAAATAAATAAATATTTCATTTAATAATTATAAATATTTCATGTATTTGAGTGGAGATCTTACCTACGACATCTCGCTTTTACGGTTACGTTGGTACACCTGCGCCACGACAGGCGTATTTTTTTATAACTATATAATTATTTTTCTAAATACAAAAATAGATAGTCCGTTTGTTCCTCGATTTGGTTTAGTCGAAACCAAAACTGCAAATATTTCTAATATATAAGATGAGATGAGACCTCCGGATGAGATTGAAATATGTAATCTGTATCTTTACCGCCTCTAAACTAGAAGATCTAAATATAAAAGATAACCTTAAAAATAAATAATAAATGAACTAAATTATTTTATGTTCTATAAATACAAGTTATTTTCGTATTTCACAAACCATTAGTCCCTCGGGGAAGAAGTTCAGTGTCAAGAGCAAGAGCTATTTGCATTGTAGATTTCTGCGGAGTCGCGACTTCAGTTATTATAAACATTGGGAAAAGTTGAAATCTAGTATTATAAGACATTCCCTTCCGTTCCTCGCTTTCCGCGGATATTGAGGCACTGCGTGTAGAGTGGTGGGACTCTACGCCGCGCTTTACCTTGTTACCAGAGCGAAGAAATGAAAACCTCAAAGCTTTAATTTGAATATATTAAATATTTCATTTTTGTGAGTAGCGATCGAACTCACAACCTGTCGCGTTTAATGTCACATGCTTGTGCTACTATGCCACAACAGGCCTCAGTTCATCTAAATCTGTAACTTATCGCTGTCTGTACGTGGAGGATATATTAAAAAATGTCATAGAGACTTTTATTAGAGTAATATGTCCCAAATAGTAGGTTTTTTGTTTGTATGTAAGTTTTTTACCCCCTAATCTCGGAAACGGCTAACCAGATTTAAATGATGTTTTCAATACTGTATTTTAGCAACCTTTATTCAAGTTTGTTAGCAGAACTCTACGTCGCACTTTGCTTTGTCACCAGAGCGAAGAAATGAATATATTAAATAATTGCCTCAAGTGGGGACCCATTCACTAACTGTTACGTTTGCAGTTACACACTTGTGTCCCTGCGCCACGACAGGCCTCAATTTCTAAGCTTCCTTAAAAAAACGAGCACCTGGCTGGACAGAATAGGCAGGGGGAAGTTAGTATCAAGACACTCCGTCATCTTATTGCCGGTCGAGGCATTTCGTTTTGAGTGTATAAAATGTAACAATATTTTTTTAGCTTTACGTTGTATCCCGGATATAGCAGAGTATGCAAAAAGAAACTTAGTTTAAAAATACTCCGTTCTCAACTTCCCGCAGTTCAATTTGCTTGTGGAACGAAGAAATGAATGTTTCGAAACTTGCTGCAAAATGATTGCATCGAATCCCGCTGCCATGATTTATTCACTCTGGTAATATAAAATATTAAATGTTGTTAAAAAGATTGCCTCGGTTGAGAATTGAACCATCAACAAACTCATAAAATCAGTTTTAAATGCTGTTTTCGCTTTGAACATACTGGTGTAAACAAACTAACATATCAAAGAACTTATCACGCAAAAAACATTTAAGTTATTTAAACAAAAGTTCTTTGTTAATCAAAGAACTCTTGACAAGAAATCTAACATTAATTTTCGATGAACTTCTCAGACTCATTTAAAATAAGTTGCAACCAAGTTGATAGCAATCGCTTCCATTACCGCGGACTTTTCTGATTAAATTAACAATTTTCCACATGACATAGACTAGTTTTCCGTACTTGGAAAAGTAATGAGTATTTTACTTAATATCCCTATCTCCGCTAACATCTGCTTAGGGTAAACAAAGAAATTGCGGATCAGGCGATATTGGGTCATCAATTAGAAGCCGAAATTCAATGCGTTATGGCTAGTTATTTTGGCGTAAGATGATGATCATATTCTGTGAAAATTTACTTTTTCATAATATTGCATTATATGTGTTTGTGTTTTCGAAAAGAAGACACAAACAAATATAATTGCATTTTTTTTCAGTTTTACGTATGTATCCCGCGCATGGCAGGGAAATCACTAGGTTACCCTGTCCTGTGCGAGTATAGACAGTTCGTGTCCCACTTTCCGTTGTCAATTTAAAGGTATTTTATGATGAGTGGCAGAATTCAACGCCGCAATTTGCTTTCTCACCAGAGCAAAGAAATGATTATATTAAATAATTGCCTCGAGTGGAGATCCAATCAACTAACTGTTTAAAAAGCTTGTTTAAAAAAACGAGAATTAAATTGTAATAATTTTATAAAAGGTAGTTTTAGTTTTCTTAAATGGCAACACTACTCGACCCCTACACTCCTTTGCGACAACTTCCGGTGAAAGGATTGAGAGTGGTGGGGTTGAAAAGCGTTTGGATTATTAAGTCAGGAGCTCAGCAGACGTGGTTTTAACCATCGAGGTGCTAAGTCGTCTACTGGAAACTATACTAGTTGGCCGTTATAATTGTTTAAAGTGAAATAAAAGTGTTTACTAAGCTTGTGAACTGGAGTTTTTGTGATATTTCAGAAGTGGGATCTAAAAACCCAGGTATGTACGCCCTCAGAACTCTTTTTTTTTTTTAAAAAAAAGGAGGAAACTCGAGTTAAGATTAAATTAAAATACAAAGTAACTATAACACTTGTTTATATTTATATTTAATTTCGATAATGCACAAATACTTACAATAAATTTACATAACAATGCATTTGATCGGGGCTACTCTCCGGTAATGCACAAATACTTACTACAAATTTACATAACAATGCATTTGATCGGGGCTACTCTCCGGTAATGCACAAATACTTACTACAAATTTACATAACAATGCATTTGATTGGGGCTACTCTCCAGTAATGCACAAATACTCACTACAGTTTTACATAGCATTGCATTTGATCGGGGCTACTCTCCGGTGATGCACAAATACTTACTACCAATTTACATAACAATGCATTTGATCGGGGCTACCCTCCGGTAATGCACAAATACTCACTACAGTTTTACATAACAATGCATTTGATTGGCGCTGTTCTTCAAAAATGCTAATCATGCATATATGTTGAATAATACTTTTATTTGAGATCATCATTTACATGACTAAAAATATTTATTTACTGACTTATTTACTGAATTGTGTATAAAGTATGAAATGTGATTTTAACTCCTATTTCTGATTTAATTTAAATATATTTTTACTACCTATTTTGAATTCTTTAGAATTTGAAACGTTTTACGTGATTTTTGGAAATTGAATATGTGTAATGATTTTGTAGATATAAAATGAGAACTCCCAACAGAGAAAATTATAATAGAGGTTTATATTTTATTATTTATGAGATTTTTTTTTGTGTAAATCATTTACTTACTTTTAATTTTTTTTTGTGTAAATGTCTGTTAAGTTACTTGCTTTGAACGACTAAACAGTGATAGAGTGAACAATGAATGTCAGTTTGATAATGATTGAGCGAACAATGATGTACGCTGGATAATGATTGAGCGCACAATGATGTACGCTGGATAATGAATGAGCGCACAATGATGTACGCTGGATAATGATTGAGCGCACAATGATGTACGCTGGATAATGATTGAGCGCACAATGATGTACGCTGGATAATGATTGAGCGCACAATGATGTACGCTGGATAATGATTGAGCGAACAATGATGTAAGCTGGATGATAATTAAGTGAGCAATGATGCTCGCTGGACTGTTAAAACGAGTGGACTTTGATGTAAATACGAGATTCAGATTAGATTCTAGATTTAATACATTAAGATATGACGTCAGATGATGACCAAGTTAGAGGTACGCCACCTGAAACTCCACCAATGAAGCGTAAGCACACAAAACGGAAGAAAGTAAAGAGGAAAAGAACACCTTCGACGTCATCTACTTCAACGTCGTCAAGTGAGGATACTCCTCCGCCACGGAGGATGCGTAAAACATCGAAAGGATTGACTACAGATGACGTTTTGAAACTGCTAGCTAACTTCAAAGGAGAGACAAGCAAGAATTCATTTGATAACAATAACTTAAACAATGTTGTGCCGGAATTTGACCCTGCAAACATGTCTCAACCCATTGAATCTATGGGTGGGATGACAAACAAATTGTCCATGTTTCTTTGCAAAAGCTTACTGGTTTGGCTAAGAAATGATTTGAGGCATTGCATACAGTGGTTTTCTCATGGAGTGAATGGCAGGAGAAACTTTCGAAATCTTTTCCGAGTGAGGAAAATTACGGATGCCTTCTGGACGAAACGTTAAACAGGACTTCACGAAGTGATGAAGGTCACCGTGAATATTTTTATGATAAGCTATGTCTATTAAGTAGATGCGAAATAACTGGCAAAAAGGCTGTCGATTGCATAATTTATGGAATTAGTGACGTGCCTATCAAAAGTGTTGCGCAGACCCTTCGATGTACAGGACCTGAGGGGTATTAAGTTTTTTAAGTACTTAACGCGTACAGCTACCTCTATATATGATTATATAGACAGTATAACGAACGCTATAATAAAAGATTTGTTAGTCGTAATAATCCTAATACAGTTTCAAACGATAGTTCAGTGATTATGTGTTTCAACTGCAACCAAAAAGGGCATCCATTTTACAAATGTCCTAAGTCCGATCGTAAAATGCAAACATTGTCATAGGATTGGACATGACAATGACGACTGTAAGTTACGTCCTTATGTACCACGTTCAGCAGTAGCAACAACCTCTGCATCGTCGCGTGCTGACCCCGCAGAAAAGAAAACTCTAAAAATTGAAATCGAATAATACCTATGAAAAATTTTATAAGAATATCCTTGGGGAATCTACCTAACTAACCTAACTTTGAAAATGTCAAAATGCCATTTTTTTGATATTAAAGTCGACCATTTGGGATATGAGGTATCTGCAGAAAGTATACAGCCGGGTGACGCAAAAACTCAAGCTGTCAAAGCATTTCCAGCACTTAGTAATGTGCACGAAATTCGCCAGTTTCTTGGCCTGACGGGATACTATCGCAAGTTCATCCAAGATTATGGATCGATTACCCGACCATTAACCTATCTACTAATAAAAGATTCTGCCTGGTCGTGATCCAAGGGACAAGATAATGCGTTTTCGATCCTCAAAGACAAACTTGTACACAGGCCTATTTTAGCTCTTTATGATCCTAAATTGGAGACTGAATTACACACTGACGCCAGTACTCTTGGCATAGGAGGTATTTTAATGCAGTGGCAAAAAGAAACGCGAGTATTAAAACCGGTTGCCTATTTTAGCAGGCAGATCACACCTGAAGAAAAATATCTTCATTGCTATGAGCTCGAAACACTGGCTGTCGTATGCTCCTTGAAGAAATTTAGAGTATACTTAATTGGTATACACTTTAAAATTTGTACAGATTGCGCGGCTCTTAGAACTACCTTGACAAAAAGAGATTTGCTGCCGCGAATAGCAAGGTGGTGGTTACAAATCTCTGAATTTACTTTTGACATAGAATACCGTCCTGCCGTCCAAATGTCACATGTTGACGCTCTCAGTAGAAACACCACACTACTCGTTACAGCAGACGATAATCCATGTGTCAATGTTTATAAAATAGAACAGGACAACTGGCTTCTTACTCTACAACTAGCAGATCCTGATATTGTTCGTATTCTTAAAATTCTAAAATCCGAGGAAGACATAGAATGTAAAGAAATAAGGAGTACCCTAATTATGAAGTGAAAAATGGTACCGTGTATAGGAAACTTGATGGCGGAATACGTTTGGTTGTTCCAAGGAATGCTAGATGGTAAATATGCAAAGCTAGCCATGATGACATCGGTCATCCTCGCTATACTAAGACTTTAGAAAAAGTCCAAAGTCGGTACTGGTTCCCCAAGCTAAGGCGCTTGTAATTGGCTTTAAAATAATAATGAGTAACTAAGTTAGTAAGTAATTTATTGGCAGAGTTTCTAATGTTCTTAGTGTGCCAGGAGGCTACACATTTTGTAGGATGGCCGAATGTAATAATTTTATAAAAGGTAGTTTTAGTTTTCTTAAATGGCAACACTACTCGACCCCTACACTCCTTTGCGACAACTTCCGGTGAAAGGATTGAGAGTGGTGGGGTTGAAAAGCGTTTGGATTATTAAGTCAGGAGCTCAGCAGACGTGGTTTTAACCATCGAGGTGCTAAGTCGTCTACTGGAAACTATACTAGTTGGCCGTTATAATTGTTTAAAGTGAAATAAAAGTGTTTACTAAGCTTGTGAACTGGAGTTTTTGTGATAAAATATAATATTACAATTGCTCATACAATTTGTCTATCCTGAAGTAAAAATACATTTCGCTTAACATTTCCAAACCAAATAAAATTTACAAGAAATTACCATATTTAATATTAACTAGAATCAAATAAATATTAAAAAAGCTCTAAGTATTCACATCGCATAAGGGATAAAGTATACATTCAGAATAAATAATTCAGATATAAAATTACTTTAGAAAAGTTGTAAAATACGCGAGATTTAGCTTCAGCCACATTTATGTACTAGAAATTTATGGATCTACGAATAATAAACATCCATTGAAGTAAATTTAACAGGCGATGCCTTACTTTGCAAGCGTCGAGTGAATTTAATAAAACTTATTTAGTAATATGTACAATGCTATAATCTAATTATGTACTTACCTATATAATAACAGAGTGCTTACGTGATACATGAGTTTTATTTACGTAATACTTACATGATGTGCGCTTCACGTTGTATACCTCACTTGGCAGGGTAGGCAGAGGGAACTTGTGAACCTGGCTCACATTCCATTCCCATAAAAACATTTTTTTTTGTTGTCCACTTTCCGCCGAATTTGAGCCATTGCGAGTTGAGAGACGAAACTCAACCCGTTTGTTTCTTATTTTGTGTAAACCATCTTTTATATTATGTGAAGCAGGTCGAGAGAATGTAGATAAGTGATTACCTACCAGCAGGTGTACACAAGCAGTTGCTGAACTTAATAACACTTTCTCTATAAAGACCTATAAACAATATATATAAAATAAGTTAAGATTTTTAAAAATATTAATCCTCTAAACTGAATTTGAATCCACAATCACAGTATTCATCATTTTTTCAATATTTATTTCTTAGTAAGGAAGAAAAGAATGTCCGACTACATTTTATTACACCAGTGACCTGATCAAGATTAACTGTGGCTTAATATATCAATTAGCCCGTTGGCGGGTGGCGAGTTACAGTGCACCGATAGTGCTGAAATATTCTTGGTGTTTCATTAAGCCATATTGATTACAGCAGTGAAGTGAACTATAAGTATATGGTTAAATATTTAAAAAAATATAAAGTTACAACTTATATGTTTTAAATTTTGTAAATATATATATATATATATATATATATATATATATATATATATATATATATATATATATATATATATATATATATATATATATACCAATTGTGAAATATACCCTCTCAAACAAAAAAGAATTTTGAAAATCGGTCCAACCATCTTCAAGTAATCGGGGAACATACATAAAAAACCTCCTTTTTTATGTCGGTTAAAATCCCTATAAATTTTAACTTATTATGTTATTCTGATATCAAAGCTATATTACTGCAAAGTTTCATGAAAATCCGTTCAGTAGTTTTTGCGTGAAAGAGTAACAAAAATACAAACTTTCGGATTTATAATATTAATAAGATAATAAGATAAGATATATATATATATATATATATATATATATATATATATATATATATATATATATAAATATATATATATATATATTAAAGAAATATATATATATATATTAAAGAAATTTAATTTCATATTGTAATATAAAACTACAAGGTACATCATAGTGCAGTACAAAGTCGAATTATTGACTTGGGGTTATGATTCTCATTGAATTTCTAACGTTTTATAACTTTTTGGCTAAGATAAATAGTTTTCAAGCCGATGCAAAACGGTATTATAGGTTTCATCTGCATGGCTGTCTGTCTGTGGCACCGTAACTTCTGAATGGATGAACTAATTTGAGTGCGGTTTTTATTTTATTGAAAGTCTTGTTCATCGTAATGGTTCAAAGTTATATGTTTAATGCAAGACGGATTAGTAGTTTAAGAACTACAAATGCTGTGCCATGAAAAAGTAGTGACATTTTGGGTGAAAGATTTCTTAAATATTTGAATATTGTTTCATTCATTCGGCGATTAAAAATGCTCCAAATATGCCTTTATACAATTTTATTGATTATATTTTATGGAAAATTACAAATTGACTCTTTAACCCTCAAATTGTGTAAAAAATTCTTTTAATTTAAAACTTTAACTGTACAGGTATATTACATACATACAAAAGTCAATTATTCTAGTAGGTACATACAATCAAATTTATTCAATATCAGCCAAATTTTCATTAATGAATTGGATGTTGTTTACTGGGTTGATTATATTTTTAATTAAATTTGTAAAAAATATACCCCACGAAGAAAAAAGGAAAGTTTTTTAAGCATTGCGTGTTAAATGGCGATACGAAACACCGCACATGGTTTACCAGAGATTCTTTAAAGTGGGGTTGGAACCCACAAACAAATATCCCATTATTAGGCTGTCTCACCTCGCAACAACGGCTTAAAGTTTAATTCATACATTTTATAATAATTTAGTACAACCTATTATATAATAAGTTATTAAACATCGATATTTGAAAATCAACTCATATTTCGTAAATAAATTATTTAAATTAGAGAATTTTTACACTTCCTCACTTATACATTTTATCTGGCATTGTATAGCTTTTCTAAAAATTAAATCTCAGTAAATCTGCGATAAATAAAATTTATTGCTTTAATTTTAAACTAATCTTATATAATCGTACCTAACGTTATATTTTACATGTGAAGTACGGTTTAACGCAATAACGAGGATCGGGGCTGCAGCGGCAAAATGATTAAATGTTCGTAAGCTTTGATAGAAATTGATGAACGTGCAGGATTATGAAATGAACTAGAAATTAATACATATATAGATATATTATTCATATAATATTTTATTTTTATTCATATAAGGATATTATTATACTGTGATGTGCTTTGGAATTCGAATATAATCAATATTGATAACACACGATTTTAAAGTTTCAACATCAACTTTTCTTTGGTAACTGGTCATGTTCATCTCTTAGTGAATAATCTATATAATCTATATAATTAATATCATTTTTTCAGCTTCACTCTGTATTCCGCACATGGCAGGGTTTTGGCAAGAGGGAACTTATAAACCTAGTGTTAAGACACTGTTCCGTTCTCTTTCTGAGTTTGAGGCATTGTTCCTTCAGAAGAGGAACTCAACGCTGCGCTTTGGCTTGTTGCCAAAACGCACAAATGAAACCATTAAATATTTAATTCGGAAATATAAAATATTATCCTTTATACCTCATAATCCTCATTTTTCCTTAACTTTATACCAATAACATCATTTGTACTAAAATAAAGTAAAGAAAGAACAAGATTAAACTGTACCAGATCGTTCCCTCAAGTAAAAATTCAACCCTTAACGTCGTTTGTAACGAATGTTTCATTTACAAACTATACTCAATGCCAGCTTTATTTATATTTCCCTATAATGTTTCTAACATTAAACAAACAATATAGTTACTAACCTATAATAATACATAATTCATAGTATATAGGTGAAAATAAAATTTATTTGAAAGTTTAAATTGAAACATCCACGATCGTAAGTGAAACGTGAATTATAAACCCTGCGTTAATTGAAACGCGACGTCGTAATCGATTTAATATTTCCACTTGGTTATCTATTAATATTACGTCGACGGCGTCGAAGATCCCTTCGGCTTGTCAAGTGAAACTTCTCATTTAACTATCTCTATCGAGTGGCTTGAAACTTTGTTAAGTGTATTAAATTTCATCTTTTATATAGATATTATCCAATTATACTAGTATAGTTAAAAGACAATTTTGTATCGTATAAATATTTTTGTGAACATAGCTAAAAATCCTTTCTTCTGTAAACTATATAGTATACGAATTAT